>JANIJG010022720.1:148088-194434 GCA_024611175.1 Megaceryle torquata | reverse complement strand
GAGAGGTTGTGGAGTCTCCTTCTCTGGAGATTTTCAAAACCCGCCTGGATGTGTTCCTGTGTGACCTGTGCTAGATTGTATGATCCTGCTCTGGCAGGGGGGTTGGACTCGATCTCCAAGGTCCCTTGAAGACCTTCCAACCCTGACACCCTGTGATACTGTGATTATATAAATCACGTATATGACAATGGCAAGAATAGAATTAAAAAGCCAAACAAAGCCACCTGCCAAAAGCTCATCCTATTTTGCAACATGCAACAACCACAGAATTGTCAATAATCATATCCCACATAAGAGAAATACAATTATCTTTGAGCTTCAGTCTTCTGAAGGTCTGTATGTATTCACCATATCTAAATCTGATCAAAGAATGAACAGGGCCAGCATCACTCAGGATGGGCAAGACACAGCTAGTCCATTGCTTTTGGCTACTCCTAGACCAGCTACACTGATGCATCACCACAGTTATTTTAGTTGTTTAACCTTGAATTAGATCAGGAAACTTGTTCAGCTGAAAAGTAATCCTGCTTTAGCAAAGAGATTATTTTTCAACCAGACTAATTTCCTAAGGCTCACAACATAGACACCAAAGCGATTTGGCCTATGCAGTGAAAGACGCACAGCAAGAGTATGCAGCTAGTAAGTAAAGATTAAGGGATTGTAAATCACCACTACTTCCAAAAACATGTCTTATACCTTTGTTATACGCCATTACAAGCATAAACCACTCAAAAAACTGTAGATAAACTAAGAGATTCTAACTAAGGTATTCTAACTAAAGCCAGTGATTAAAGAAAAAAAAGGCAAACAGTCTGCCCAGAAGAAAGGGCAATTCGCTGAAAGGTAACCCAACAAAACCACTGCTGAGACACACAACCATCCTTGCAAAGGAGGAAAAAAAAAGGTAAATAAAAAGTGGTGAATGGGATGTAGATTTGCAGAAATGAGGTGTTTGCTAAATCCAGAGCACTCTAGAATATTGATCAGATTATCTTCTGAAGCAGACTTGACAAACTCGTAGATGTTTTTGATTAGAATTAAACTGGCCTTTGCTTGATTCAGTTTACCAAGTGAATGTTCTGAAAACAAGAGTTGGCAACCTTGATTTTGTTGAATGTTAATGTTGTCCCCAAATGAGTTAGAATAAAATATTTTAGTGCACGGTGATTTCATACCCTATCTTATCTTCACAAGTAATCTGCATATTTTATTAGGATTAACTGTGGAAGCTCTTTGACTTCCTGACCATCACTCACTGGACCTTTCAAGAATCCAGTTTTTGCTCTCTAATGGAATAAAATAGTATCTACTTCCTTATTGTATTATTTTTTTGTAACACTATCATTGTCTTATGGAAATGCCAACAAGCAGTAGTGTTGGAACAAAGTAAAAACTAAGCAACAAAGACAATGACAAAAGTAGGGAGATAAGATTTCTCCATTTCAGTGGCAGAAAGATGGTAATTTACCTACAAAACGGTACCTCAAATCACAGTTCATGCAGTTGATCTGCATGCTGAATGGGAAATAAAAATGCTGCACAATTGCAAATACTCAGTTTATACTTTCATAGGAAAACATATGGCAAAAAGATTAAATACAATCCTTTTTGCTTTAGTTAGAATATCAAAAGGTTTACAAGATGACTCCAAGTTCTTTTACAAACCTGGTTCTGCAAAATTTCTAAGAGGATCATCTCCCATAACCCAGCCATTATGAGCCATGAAATAGCAAGCTTTATCTGGCTGATGCATCATAGTTTCTTCTTCTTCCACAGTCAGCTCTTTGAATGGATATGTAAAATACCTATAGAATAGACAGGCATTTAAAAACAAAACAAAACACACCAAAAAACCCACATAAAGCAACCTAAGCTAAAATCTGTCATCTGAAGTTAAAGTATCTGCTATGAACTATCTTATAGATAAAACTGATACAAAACAAGAAAGCAGCTGTTAGACTATAAATGATTTGTAGTTTTCTATTTTGTAGCATGCCTCAAAGGAAAAAGGACAGGTGTTGCCACTTTCTTAGTGTTAGATGGTAACAACAATTAAAGCCTTAGCTCTTCAAACACATGAGTGGCATCAAGTATCTGAAACTTGAAAGCTGTAAGATATCCTAGTTCCACCCACAGGAGCAATTTGCACATGTAAGGCTTCAATGTGCTCTGGGCATTGTTTCATACTCTCTGGTTGAATTTGTTTACTAAATAGTTATCATTGCTGCTTGGAAAAACCACACTCAATTCATTAAGTGGCATTTGTCCACAGGAAAGAAAACATATACTTCTACATATAAATGTATACTTCTAATGAACTTTGAACTCCTTTTTCCCTGAAGAGATTCTAATAGTTTCCAAATAAAAGAAGCAGACAAACATACAAACAAAAATACCTGGTAACTAAAGGATATTTTCTGCTGATAGGACCCAGCTTAGGACCATGATCAGCCAGTCGTTCATAGACTACAGTCCCCACAAGACAATTGACAGCCTAGAAGCAATTAAAACATGCATTATTGAAGTGCTTGCATTTATTTGTAATTTAAAACAATTCAGCATTAAAACACAGTAATTATAAGACCTGCTCTTGATGGTGATTAGTTTCTCTGTATTGCTCAGCATTCAGTTCCTCAATCCTCTTGCGAAACCAGTTACAACATTCTTCTATTGCAGCTGGTCCATTGCTTATCAGGAGGACATTAAAAGCAGGAACAAACAGAATAATTTCTTATTAAAACATGTAGTATACATAAAAGGAATGAAAAATTATTTTTTTTCCCACTACTGAGAACAATCTGGTTTTGCAAATTTAACTTCACTTGTGATGTTAACTTGTAATCAATAATATAATACCTGTGTGGTATGAATGTTGCCAATGCTATGTTCATATCTACAGTACAGCCAAATCGTCTATAATCAGGGTCCTGAACTATTTGAAGATGTTGATTTGGATCAGATTTAGTGCTTGTTTTGCCTAAAAACAAGATAGAAGAGTATTCATAAAGTAAAAACAGAAATTACATTTTGAAAGATACACAAGGTTTCTAATTCTAGCATAAGCAAGATATGGGTAGATAAAGGCTTTGAAGGGGTTCAAAGTCTTCAAAGGTTTTACTAGCCCTCCAAGCATTCTTGCATGCACAGTGGATTTCTCACATAAAAAATGCAAGTATTTTGTTTTCCTGCTTACTGTTAACTTTAGCTATATGTCTTCTGAACTATAAATGCATAATCCATAGACTTCAGCAATATACTTTACCTTGAGTTAGAAGGGTTTTAAATTGCTGCACAGCTTTGTTAACATCCACTTGGAAAAATTCCCATAGTTTAATTTTTGGAAATATCTCTTCCCAAATTATTTTACGGATACACTGTGAAAATAAAAAATACATTAGCTAATAATATTGATGATTAATATAATTAAGAAAAGCTAAATGCTTGTATAAATTGTTCAGAAAAAAACCCCATGGAGTAAAGGGTTATTTCATTAACTATATCTGCAAAGCATATACCATTTTTGTGCATTTTTACAGCCTTAGAAATACTAAAGGTTTATTCAGCTATTTTTATTGTCCATTAGCTCATACCTGGTTCTCATTCACTTACATTCAGGTGATGATCATTTTCAATCAAGGGAGGGACCCCTTTAGCAATGTATTTTCCATCAGCCACCATACAGGTCAAGTGCCACAGAGCTCTATCCAAGATCCAAGCTGGCTTCAGGTGAGGAGAATTTACAAGGTTATAGCCACATTCTGGATGCATCCTGAGCCATTCACTGTTAGTAGCTTATTCAAGAAAGGAAGAAGGAAAAAAAAAAGTACATAAGCTGAACACTTAGGTGTTTTGTGCAAACATCTTAACACCAAGAAGTTAAAGTACTGTAGCATGTATAGTTAGTTCACATTTCAACTAAAGTTTTCCATGCAAATAGAAAAAAACTGTGTTATGCAGAGGTGTGCATTACTGATAACCATTTGTTTTGCAACAAATACAGCTGTAAAAAACTTTTTTTAGTTATAATGAAAAACAAAAAAAAGTAATAGTACCACCAATCCTAAAACGCTAAAAGTTTTTTAAAAATAAAAATCACATTTTTGTAGAGGAAATACATCAAATAATGACTGTGAAATGCTCTGTGTCTTGCAAGTCAAACATATGTACCGAATCGAGATTTAAGATGGCCTAAATTGTTTCTTTTTTAATATTCTTAATCCTATCAGATGATAAACACACAGAGCTAGAGAAGAGTTCACACATGCTACCTAATAAATAATTAATGAAAAAAGTACTTAAATGGGCTTTTACGAAAGGATTAGCTGTGTGTTCATAATAAGAAGCAGTGTGGTGGGAAGCAATGACATTGAGTCTTACCCAGGAAGATAAGTGCACTGTCTGGTGCTTGCAAAGAGAACACTTGTTCAGATCAAACACTACACTCTGCAGAGTCTATTTTCTAAACTTCCCCTATAGCACCAACAAGTACGTGAAAATACACTGAACATTAACTCAGAGAAGTTATGAAACCTTCACTAGAAAATGGGTGTAATATTCTAATACAGACAGTTGTGTGCATGCAGCAGTATGAGTAAATACTTATATAGCAGAGAGAACTTTGATTTTGGAATTACAACAGAGAAGGAAAAAACCCTCACAAGTTAATTGCTTTCAATTTTTGGAACTATTACAAACACTAACTGAAAGTAATTTTCACATACTATTTTGAATGAATCTCTGCAGCTGAAATTCTAGACTAAAAAAGTACAGAATACATAAGAACAAAAAATATTTTTACTCCTGTTTTACAAGGATTTTAATATCATTTGTCATAGACCATGTCTCTTTAATCCATTGTTTTAGAAAAGCAGAAAAACTTAGAAGTAGTATTTCACACAAGGGAAAATATAGAACAAATTATTTTATTGGAAACATGAAGAAAGAGACATTAATGTGTCCAAATTTAGGTGTTAATTGTTAATTCTGTTATAAACCCAGTTTCCTCAGTTCAAAGGATTTAAAACAAAAATGTCAAAGGGAAAGAAAACAATGTATTTTCTGTCTATAGTATGAACAGCTCTTTTGAACACTCTTGCATTCTATCTCAAGGCCATTATGAGCATGGCAAAATTCCATGATTATAATGTCAAACCATTTGTAGAAATTAAGATCTTCATGGTTTGAATACCATCTACAACTGAAACCACCATACTGATTTTAAAGTTACTTAAAACAATAAGCTCAAGCTGTTAGAAGAGCATTCTAGGCCAACCTGATCCTCTTCCACTTTTTGTTTTAAATCATATGATACTTCTGAAAAAAATTATTTTTCTCCAAAAAGCAAAGCTAGCTTACTCTATTCACCTAGCAAGAGACACAATTTACTGTAAACAACTGTCATGAGTAAATACAGTTAATTCTAAATAGTCAATCTATCATTTAAATGTAGGGTGTTAGCATGCAAAGAAAAAAAGTCAACAGTTCCATACCACCACTTGTGGTATGGAACAAAACGATATTTCCTGATCAGAAGGTAAGCTCGTAACATCAAAAGAAATACAATTCTGCAGAAAAAGATTTGCCCAAAACTTCCCTTGTGATTATATTGCTTACAGCTAGAGAGAAAATGCACATAAATTTAAAAATATGGAAGTATTAAGATGAGGAATTACAGAAAATGATTGCTAAAATTCATTAGACTTAGTTAAGAAAATAATTTCACATTTTTCAAAGGACTAATTAATTGTTATGTAAAATAAACACAAACTTAATATTTAGTAGTGATGTTTACTGCCCAAGACATTCCCCCAGCCCCCTTTATAAAGCTGAGAAAAGATGGTGTTTGATGTGATCAGTCAAGTGCTTGGAAGTAGGATTTACTCAAGTGTAAAATTGCAACTAGATGAAAGTAGCCTCTTCTGAAAGATGATTTAATTTATTTCAGTTTATTTGTATTACTTTGATTTATTGCAGCCACTGAAAGTGCAGAAGAGAAAAACATACCTCTTTTTCTATCTCTAAGTGAAAAGGAAATGCCAGCAAACACAGTATTTCTTATCCAAGGGTGTTTTAACACCCTGAAGAAAATGGCAGCCCAGAAAGGGCACATCTGCCCAGTAACCAGACAGGGACTGCAAGTTTATCCATGATACTCCTGCTACGGTGCCAAAGGTGCATCTATATTTAACATTAGCGCGCGCATCTAAAGTCAGGCCATAGATGCTGGCTTTCATTAGAGCCTAACAGTGATGATAACATCAAAAACTGATTCCTGCTGCTCTCTACTGTGCAGTCTGTTCTCCATCCCAGCGTAAAACCCAAACACTTTAGCTTAACTCCTTACTATTGAAGGTCAGCTGTCTGACTTTACACCAGGCATCCAGTGGAAGTACTGCCATTTTTATCCAGTGGTCTGGGCTCAAAAGCAGAAACTACCAACAGATACATCTGCTGTAAGGTGAGGGGTTATGAACTGTTAGAATTACCAGCATTAGAGGATATACTGTGAGACAATTTAAGCTCATAATTCAGACATGCTGCAGAATTAATAAAGATGTGCAAGTATCCAAAATCTGCTCAAAATAACGGACTACACATTTTGTGTCTTTTATATTCAAATGAGTCTATGAAACATGATTTACAATTAATCACCTCAATGTGCAGGAATGAACTCATGTAACTACCAGAAATTACTCTTCAATTAAAATAAAAAACCCAAACAACACAGCACAAAACCAACAAAACCAAAAAACCCAAAACCAAACCAACACAAACCAAAACCAACAAAACCACACCAAACAACAGTAAACTTAATTTTCCATCTAATCAAGATCCAAGCAAAAAGAACCCAACAACTATTTGCCTATTTTCTTATTTTACAAGCCATCAAAAAGGTCCACAGGCCTTTAAAACATTATTGCTTACTGAAACATTTATCACCATATCTTTCTGGTTATACTAAGCTTGGCATTTAACAACTTGAGTCAGTTGTAAATCAAGAGGTTTTGATTATGAACAATGGGGGGGGGGAGGGGGGAATCAAGTTTGAAAGGAGGAAACAAAGTCGTCGAGTATACTTTGCTTCATGATGTAATTCAGGACCATTGTCATCTGACTATTTCTATCCTGTTAAGATGACACTTCTAAACATCCTTTCACCACAGTATAAACTTTAGTCATCCATCTCAATGAAGATTACCTTGAACTCTGACTGTAACCTGAAAAAGTCTTCATAGCCAAATAACATGCCACTTAGCTTTTCAAATATATTTTGGAGTCTAATAAATATTGCATTAGGTATTTCTGTCAATAAGACATTCTTCTCAGTAGCATGCAAACATACACAGAAAAGGATGACAAGATCTCAAGCATGTGTGAGATCTTAGTTGGTAAACTGCAAGAAATTTTTTATCCAAAATGGGGAGAACGTTTAAAAGCTTAATTCCCTCTGACACACAGCCAATAACCATACTTAGTGACTTTTAAACAGATAGTGCAAACAAGAGGGCCTACACACTGCATTGCAGACTGATTGGATAGGAATATTTGGCAGCAGTCAACACCAAAGAACTAAAGCAAATAAAGCTTGAAATTCACAGATATCTGTGGCTAGGGTTTCTTGAAGCCTCAAAGGACTGTAACATTAACATACATAACCACTTGTTGTACTCTCTGCTATGAGAATATTAATTATTTCAATCTTTAGCACTACAGCATAAGACAAAAAAAAAAAGCATTTTTAACATAATGAAAGCATCTCATTATCTAAATAATCCACCAGACTAAAATGATTAAAGTACTATAATTTAAATTTCATCAGATCATACTGAAGAAAATACATTGTGTCTCAAGCAATAAAGAGAAGTAAAGCCTTCAATGCACTGGTGAATCTATGTCAAAAAAACCTCAACCAAACAGCAAAACACCCCAAACACAAAGCTATCTTTGTTTTATTTTCCTTTCCCCACAAACACAGCTGTAACATTTCCTCCATTGCTTAATCCTAGCCTCTTGTTCATATTCCATTTGTTGTCTGCATGTTAGATCCAAATTAGAGCAGATACCTTTAAGCAGCTACAAGCATACCCTGTTTAACAAGAAAGTACTCAGTTTATGTTAACCAAATAATTAATGACACAGATTCCATTCATTTATGTGGGAGCTGCACACTGCAGACCATAAAAATAAGCATATTATAAAAATACAGACATGCAGCACAGTTCATTAATTCTCTCCAAGAAGGGTTTTCTATTCACTCTTTCAGTAACAATGCTAAATTCTTTTACATCTGTTATGGCAACCTAGAAGTTATAACTGTAAGGAGTTGTCCTGAATTTCAGAGATTCCAAGACAGAGACAACTTAAATTGCTTAAATTTTAATTGCTTAAAACAGCTACTAAAAGATGGGATCAAGGGGGAAAAGTTAAGGGAAATAATGAAATATAATTATAGGACCAATCTGGTTATTAACACACAAAAATCATACCAGTATGATTGTAGACTACATCTGTGACGCAAAGCATATTCCATTCATTTTTCAGTTTTTCCACAAGAGCTCCTATATCGCTCCAAGTGCACTTTTTATCATGGCTTGAAAATTCAGGATTTACTTCTAACTGATCAGCCAGTGAATAACATGATCTAGACAGTCCAAGCTTCTGCAGCGGCGTAAAGTGAATCATGTTGTAACCTATGTAATAAGAAGCCATTTATTTAATAAGAAAAACAAATTTCAGACAGCATTAAATTGAAAGAAGCATATAAAGTTACAGCTGTAACATGTTTGAAGCTAGTGTTTGGAATAACCAATGTAAATTGATCTGACTTTTTGCCTTGAAATTTCACATAACACAAGCTTCAAAGACCACCCTGTCAATGTACAAATCTTCCAAGCCTATCTAAAATCAAAACAATAAAACAAAAGTGGTTTCCTCTGCAAATATTTTAATAGTGTCACTGACAATCTGTTAATTACATCAAGTATAAAATATTTACTCTATAAGCTAAAGAACAAATGAGCTGTTTACACTGAAGCTCTTCAGTGTAACTTTAGTTTTTGATCATAAGACAAAAAAACCATACATTGTTTAGTATGTGTATTGGCATTACCTGTTTCTTTTGCAACTTTAAGCCTATCTTCCCATTCATGAAATGGTCCCAGACATTTAGCGAGGAACGTCTGAAGTGTAACACAATCCAACGGTAACACATGGTTATCGGCTCCAACATGCAAAATAGGATCCACAACTATGTAACCTCCACCACTTTTTTCATTGCTAGGAAAAAATAATTTTCATTGGCATAGTAAACACCCATTGTATCAGCCAGTTTCAGAAAGAATCCAACAAGCACAGCTATTTCAAAAACACAGTAACCCAGTACTGTGGCCAGGGGTGGGAGGAGGTGAGAAACAGGAATGCAGGGTACTTGAAGAAAACAGGACACACTGAAGAGATGTTCATCTCTTTGGCATCATCTCTCTACTGGACTTACATGAATACTATTGGAATACAGAGCTTTTAACTGTCTGCAAAAGTGAGATGCCTTTGTTATTCTGAAACAGAGCAGGGGTTCCTCTTTTTAGGACATGGACAGAAATGAAGCAAGCATGATGGCCCATCTTTTATACAAAGACCTCCATTTGGAGGACCATCCTCAGGAAGATACCCAAGCTAAATGCCCTTTTAAGCTAAAGGGAATTTAATCACCCATCTTCCAAAAACTCAGAAGACCATACTACGAGCATTACAGATACTGTCATTCACTTTTGCACTTGTCCAGTCGGAAAAAAAAAAAAAAAAGGAGGAAGTAAAGAAGGTGAAGTAAAGAGTAAAGAATGCCAGAACCCTTGTGCTAGAAAGATAGAGAACAACCTTCAAAGACAACAAAGAAAATGCAAATTAATCCTTCAGATACTCAGAATGCTGATGACTTTGCAAAGTTGCAAAACCAGCTTGTATTTCCAACATTTCCAGAAACTGATCAACTTCGTTCTGTACATTCTCCAGAATATCTTTGCATCAGAAAGTATTAGACAACCACCAAAATCACTGTATTCCATTAGCATATTCAGTATGTGCCCATGCTTGCAATTTGAAAAGTATATGGGGGGGAAAAAAAAAAAAAATTATTAACAGTGATTTCTTCAGGTTAAAATGTATACCAAGGAAGCAAACCGCATTTGTCTGCATTTACAGAATTTCACTTACCCAAGACTGAAATAATACTGGTACGACCCAGAAATTTGAAGATCCAGCTTGCAGTATTTGTCAGAGTCATCTTCTTTCCCTGTGGGATTGTGCCATGGTAACGTCCTGAACTTGTGGCGATCAAATACTTCTCCAGAAGCTGGATAATTTGTATACACAGTAACAGGCTTGCCCTGAAGAGTTGGGCCCAATCGGAACTGTAGTTCAAAACCTCAAGGAAAAAAAAAAAATCATTTTATTCGGAGGATTAGATATTTCCATTCTGTAATTACAAACCACAACTTGATATTAAGAAGAAAGTGCACCAACATATCTGCCAAGAATTTCAGCAGAACGGTGTATATGTACAGCATCATCTCTCCCTCCTTCCTAACATTGTTCTTTGTACACTTTACATATAGTCCTTTTCCTTTACTTGTATGGCACTGTTTATCTCCTTTCCAATTTCTCTTTGCTATATAAAAAGTCTTAAAATCAAAATACAGCAATATATAATTTACATATAATTTAATGCAGATTTTGGATTAAGTAGTAAGTACTTAGGTTTACCAAGTCTATATACTAAGCTGACCCATAAAAGCATCCAAAAAAATTAGAAACAGACTTTGAAAAAGAATGTATTTCAAATCCCTTCATTCGCCACTGAGGGTTCACTAAAACAACATGAAATTCCTTATGCTTTTAACTGTAAAATGATTTATACTTGTGTGTAATCTACAATGTACAAACAAGCTTTCAGAGATCTGAGCAAACCAAAGACAGTTTTGCATGTGTGCTGCATGTCACACACTCACACACAGCAAGACTAGTATTTAGGCTTAAGATACCTGTGATAATGGGAACAAAATTAAGCTAAAATATTACAACCTAAAACCATACTGTAGCTGTTTGGTGGGAAATTTAAAAAATCAATTTAGTTAACAGGTTTCAGAATAGGTTTCTACTTGCAGGTATGAGGGCCACCATCATATTCATGGCTAATTACTGGGTCCTTTCAAGTGACTGGAACAGGTATAAGCACTCACACTATAACTTTTACTAAATTTCATGCCAGTCATGTAGTTAACTGTAGTAAAATACCTACTTGCCCTAGCAGTCTACAAAATTGGGACTAAAAGAAACCTGCATATTTGCAGAAAGAGAAAGCTATTCATACACAGATAATGAATTATAAAGTGAAAAAAACCCAAACAAACAAACAACAAACCAACAACTGAGAAATGTCAACTTACAGTATCTTAAGTTGAATAAAAACTGCTTATTGAGTAGATTAATGGAGACTCTAATAACAGAATTCAATGCCTGAATACATTTAAATGTAAGTCTCACCAAGCTTGCAGTTTCTCTTATTAACATAATCACCACTGCACCAAAACCCACCAGTAAAGCAGTGGTCTTAGGATATGAATGTCTGTCAGGTAAAATGAAGCTCATGTGTTGAAAAAACCAATCAACCCCCAAAAACAACCCAAAACACCCAAACCAAAATAAAAAAATAATAATTAAAAAAAACAACCCACACACACCACAACCCAACCAAAGAAAAAACTTACGGGGGGCGGGGGGGGGGGGGAACTATCACTTCGGAAGGTTAAGTACAGTCCCCCCCAGTACTGTCCTGACATTTTATCATTTTATTACAGGGATTACTAAAATTAGAGCACAGGGATATATGCCATTGATATCTTATTTCCTGTAACAGTTATACTGACATCAGGAATGCTGTGCTCAAAATTAGCTATGCCCTCTCAAGAGACTGCTACCAGTAGAGACACTTTACACTTTCAATGTTTGATAGCCATGCACTATTGTATGACTCCTTCCAACAAAATTTACACAACTGGATGAATGAGTTAAAAATTAATGTTAGGGCCAACTCTGCACTTCTTCACTGCTGACAGTTTCTTGGACTAAAGTAGCAGAAAATTTTGAAATCAATATAGCTGAAGAGAATTTTTTTTTTCTTTCCTTAAGAACCAAAATATTGCTCCACTTCGGTACTAGGTTCCTAGATCAGCAACAAAGTAACAAAATTTCACAAAATTGGATGGGAAATAAAAATTGTTGCACCGTTACAAATGGCTTCTAAAGACAGTAGCTTTAGTTTTATACTGTGAATTTGCTGACCAGCATAACAGCAGACCACTTAGTGGGGTGGGTCTTCGGTTTTGGTTTTTTTTTTTTTTCGAACTAGACTTTTAAGAACGCTTTCAGAGAGAAACAATGTTGAGTTCTTAAAATTATGCAGCCAAAATACTAATACAGCACAGCTATAAGAAATCTGAGAGACAAGATAAGATTTAGGAGGAAATAAAGATCCCATACTGTTGAACGTTACCTCCGAGTTTTCAGAATGTCAGTATTACTGATATATTTCAAAGTTACAGTATTAAAGATGAGGTGTTGCATAACACATTGCAGATAAATACAAGAGCCTGACTTAAGAGGACTTTTTCATGTCACTGAAGTACAGGTTATAAAAGCAGGGGTCCTGTCCTGCAGCGCCTGTCTAAAAATTGCTTCATAATTCATTCCCCCAAAGACTGACAATTCCTAGCTGATTTGCCCTTCATTTCTCAAGAGTTTTGAGTCGTACCGAACTGCAACTGGAGCCCATAGTGAAAATGTTTTGTATTAAAGAAAGGAGGCGGGGGATGTGTGTGTGTGTCTGATGTGGAAGAGGGGGACAAGCCCACCACCACAGGCTGAGCTCCTTTTTCACTGCTGCCCGCAGAAGGTGCTGCGCTCCCGGCTATTTCCCTCTCACCCGGCCCCGGAGACTCCCCGACGAGGAGGAGAAGGTTGAGGAGGCCGCAGCCTGCCGCCGCCCACCTACCTTGCTCCAGCCTGAAGAGGGTCTTGTCCAGCTTCTCCATCTCGCCGAGATGCAGCAGCCGCGTCTCCTTACCGCTCGGCATGGCTGCGGCCGTCAGCCCAGCGCTCCTCCCGCGCCAAGAGCCTCAATTCGGGAAGAAAGAAGCGAGCCCTGCCAGGAGACAAAAACCCGCAGGTCAGCGGCGACCCCCGAGAACGGCGGCTCTTTGGGAACGCCTCATGCCTCCGGGCTCGCTTACATGTTCCCCAGCCCCAAGGAAGTGAGGAGACGAGGCGCGGCAGGGCAGGGATAAGGGGGAGAAAGGTATGAGGGCACTGTCAGGAGGCACCCAGCTCTCCCCTGTCCGGGGACTGCTGCCGGCAGCACCCCGGCGCAGCTGCCGATCCCACAGCGCGGCCCGGCCCGCAGCCAGAGCCGTGGAGGTGCCCCCAGCCCGAGCCGCCCCCGGAGGGGGAGCCTGGCACCTGTCACTCTCCCCGCTCGCCCCGGTGCTGCCGGGAGCGACCGCCAGGCCCCTTATCACCGCCCTGCCCCTGCGGGGAACCGGTGCCCTCTTCAGCCGTCCCACCATACTCACAAGCGGGCCCGGACAGCGCGAAGAGGCAGCTCCCCGCTGAGGACGACGGCTGCCGAGGCCAAGCGGAGCCGGGGCGGAGGCTGGAGCGGCCCGTCCGCCTTCGCCTGCTGCGGCAGCCCCGGCAGGCAGGCAATCACGCACTCGCCAGCAGCCGCCACAGACTCAGCGGGACCACTTTTTTCCTCCCCTTTTCTTGCTTTTTTTGAAACAAACTTTATTGGTTCCGCCGCAGCCGCGCACGGAGACGGGCGGTGCCGGCGCAGCTCCCGCGAGAGCGCAGGGCCCGCCCCGGCAGCGGTGCGAGGCGAGCAGGCCAGGCCTGCCCTGCCCCGCCTCGCCTCGCCCCTCCCCACCCCGCCCCTGCCGGGCCTGCCCCGCCCGGGGAAGCGCGTTCTGAGCGGAGAGCTCAGAAGCGACCCCCGGCCCCCGCCTCTCTGAGGTTGCGAGCGGGCTGAACCTTCTATGAGTCAGGGTCCCGGAGCATCCCAGGGCTTTCGGGGAGCGCAGCGTGGCGGTACCTGAGCCGCTGCCCCCGCCGTTACAGCTACAGTCCCCACCAGCGCCACGACACACGGCTTGTGCGTACCGGCACGAGACACCGCCCCCCGGGGGGCGCTCAGGCACCTGGAACTAAAGCTCTGTGGGATTTAACGGACATTCCGCTGAGGAAAACGTCACCTCAAAGTCTGCCCGAAGCGGCCCGGCTGTCGCCTTTGGGCCCAGCCGCTCCTCGCCGTGATGGCAATGCCGCTCCGCGCGCCTCCTGCAGCGTTCCCGCCCTGCTGCCTCTGGGGCTGCCGCGGGCAGGACGCAGCGCTCGGGCAGCCGGCTCCTTCCCGGCAGGCTGCGCTGCAGAAAAAACATGATGTCAGCTAGGGTTTAAGTGCTATATATAGTATGCGGACAAGAGTACGCACTCCGGGGATCTGTCTTTGGCCAAGAAGTAAGGTGTTTGTAAAAAACAAACCCAACAAACAAAACCGAACCAAGCCACCATCGCCCTTGCTTCAGCAGCACACTTATCTGAAACACTGTCACCAGGCAGTGCTTTGTATTGCAGAATACCTAGGACAGTTGCTCCAGGCCTCTCACCACCATAGTCATTAACTGCATCCCTCTGTAAAGGTCAGCCTTGCAGCTTTGGAAGGTCAGTCTATTTTTATTTCCTAGAACTATCTTTTAAAAAAAGTATTTGTGCTTCTCAATTTACAGTCACTATGTTATACTGTTTATTATTTTTCTTTTCAAAGGTGCTATATTTTGTGGAATTGAGAGGAGTCTGCAAAACAATTTAGACTTAAACTATTTACTTCCCATCATCCCATGTGTAACCTTACAACCGTGTCTTATTGCAATGTGTTTATCCAATTATGATGCATTTTGGGGCAGTCAAAGCCTTGATATGCATGGAAACACTGCCACCCCTTTCGCACTGAGTTTGTTATGCTTGGTAGCTAATTTATTTTTTATTTCCTCCTTCACCTACTCCTCCCTCTGAATGTTTGCAAATATCTTTGTTCCTCATTGCAAGTCACATTTCTGGTATTGTTGAAAAAGGTTTTCATGTTGGGTTAGAGTTCCTAGATAAGAAGGAGGAAAATTCCTAGTAAAAGCCCTCCTGCATATGCAGTTCCCCTAACATTCACTTCAGCAAGACTGTTACAGTTCAAACATGATACTTCCAATACTTTTTCAGATTTTTAAAATATATTAAACCCAGAATTCTTCAGTCATTTGACATACACCTTCCTAATACTCCCTTCTTGCCTTCTGTTTTGCAACACAGAACACTTACCCTAGCAGTGGCCTTAATACATTTTAGGGAGCCTGTTCACTAGGTGTCAGATCACACTCACATCATATTGCTTATACCCATTTTAAAGGTTATGGCTGTCAAGTGTGGGAACTTAGAATACTTACATGACAGTACTTTAAAAAAAACCCCAAAACCAAAAACCAGAGCAATAGTTCCCAATAACAACACTGATAAACAACTAGCACAGAGATAACTGAACATCTAACTAAAATTAAGAAGAGATTCCTTTGGCCTGCATGCAGAATATACAAGACTTCATAAAATTGAAAGTGACAGCACAGTTCTTCTCATTGCCCTAGAGTTATAACCTGTAAATTCATGCATTAACACTGTTATTGTTCAAACAATAGGAAGCTTCTGAGGTGCTGAATCTTCTGTCTAGCTATTTTCTTCTAATGGGGAGATCTCCTCCAGAAATGCAAACCTGGCTTTAAAAGAAGGGTTCTTTTCTTTAAAACTGTATCTCTGAAATTTGGTTAGATTGCAGGCTTTTCTGAGAGATCTTTGCAATGCAGTGGCTGAAAACAAATGCTGTTCTTATTATGTCCCCAGCAGGAATTTATGCATGGTCTTGGACATTAGAATCTAGTATTGAGAGAAAATATTGTTCAGAACATTGAAGTAATCACCTGTAGCCTATTTTTTTAAAAAACCCTTCTAAATATCTAAACAGATTGCAATAATCTGATGCACAGCAAATAAATGGTAGGCTGGAATAAAAATGTCTATAAGAAATCAAATGATATGTAGAGGCTAGGTCACTAGCCTATGAAATTTGTCCTTACCCAACATGTAAGTGCCCTTTCCTCTAGTTACTTGGCAGTGTTGTTTTGACCTTTCAAAGATGAACTTGGTGTCATCATGAATTTTTTTTGATTGCAGAAACATTTTTGGCTTATTCTTAATCACAGCTCAGCCATTCTTCTACTGTGTTGCCTCAATCAATGCTCTCTGCTTTAACTTTGGTATAACTTTTAGATTTTTTTTAATAGAAAATTATAAAATTCAATGCATTTATTAAGAGGTCCAAGTAAATTTTTCTTCAATGTAGTTTTTCACATAATTGCTTAAAATACATTTGACTCTAGCTTACAGCATCACATTAATTTGTTATTAATGATCTTCTGCAAATGTGGTGGCTTAGCAAACAAGATTTTAAATCTAAGTGTCTGAAGGGTATTCCTGTACCGTTTAACTTAGCTGAGTATAAGCTAAATTCACATGTACTGAGACAATTTTGGTTTTACAAGAATATACTACACCAGTTTATTGAATCACTCCCAGCACTTTTTTCTTCCTATAAATTGTTCCACATAACACTAGTGAGATATGCTGAGATTTAAGACTTCAGAGGATGTATTCCTAAAGGGACTATAGTATGTTTTATCAAGCAGATCTACTCTTTCAGTTTTATATTTCCTCCTCAAGAATAAATATATTTCATGACTGTCTCTTGCACAGCCTTTTTTTTAATGATGCTCCTTCCTATTACATCAAATTGTAGTGATAATATCGGGGGCATTTTCCCTGTCCATTAAAATAATAATCTTTAAATCTTATCTACACATTTCTAAACTAAAATGGTAAAAAAAAAGATTACACTTGTATCTGGTGTATAAAATTGGCATCTGATTTTTAAGTGAAGAAGTAGCTGTCTGATAGACCAATATAACATGAGGTTATCTGAAAGCTAATACTGAGGTCTGTGTGCCTGCTTTGTAATCTTTCAGTGCAGACAGGGTTCAAACCATAGTAATGTAAATGGTGTACTATGCTGTAACATATTGTAGAAGGAGAATATTTAATCAGAAGTACAACTACAGCAAGCATTTGTTTTAAAAGAAGATTTCTCTTCCTCATCTTCATGCTTTGGAACACATTCCTAATCTCTCATTGCCAAATCACTGTCAGACCCAGGCCTCTTTTCAAGCAGTTTTTGCAATCTACCACCAAGCTAAACATGAGGAGGAAGCTAATGGAAGGGTTTGACTAGAATGCTACAAAGCTTAAATTTAGGCTAACAGATCTTTTGCTATATAGCCATTGGTGCATCTAATTCAACATTTACAGTTGAACTATCACCAAATGCTGCTATCAGCATTTCAAAGTCCTTGCTTACTCTATCTTATTGATACCATCACATCTTTAGGTTAGCCATGGATTTGGGTTTAGGACTGCTGATCAGAAGTAGCTTGTCCATAACTGGGCAGCAGCTCCTGTGTGAACTCACAGGAGGTAGGAATTACTGATCTATGGTAAGACAAACTGCTGCTGCCACCCAGATTTTTAGAGTATCTTACCTCTGTGCAAAATTCTGTCTCTCCCATCGGGATTCTTGTTGGTGAAAGAATCACTGTCTCATACAGTTGTGCAGTATTGATATTTTGCCCCTGAATACATCAGTGACATACTTGTTAGGTCTCTGCAGGTGCTGCGTAGCAGGTTCCTTGAAAGTTTAGGGCTTCCTGGGAGGTACCAGCTTGCACAGAGACTAGGTACTAATCTAGCATTGATGTTTAGCCTGTATATCACTAGGACTAAACTATGGCAGTTGCTCTATCATCTGATAACACTTCCCCAGGAGAGAAGGGGGATCAGAAAAAGGAGAAGAGACCTACAAGTCAAAATAAAGATAAATCTAATGAAATAGCCAAGCTAATATTAATGCAAACATGAAGTGTACAAAGTCATAGTCAGCCCAGTGAATGTACAGCAGCCATAACAAATAGGAAAACAGTCCTTGAGAGCAGAATAATAAGCAAATACCTCCAGAAATAATAGGAAAAGAGGAGAGAGAAGAGAGAGCACCAAAAACAACCTAGGAGGAAAAAACCAGGATTCACTGGTCCCTGGGGACTTCCCCTTTTATATTGAACATGATGTTTATGGGCTGGGATACACCTGTGAGGCAACTCGGGTCAGCTGCCCTGGCTGACTTGAGACTGCTAATGACCTGCATGTCATGGCAAGTGGAGGATTCTGCGGGGCAGAGATCAAATTGAGTTGGGCTGTTAGAGAAACTGATGAATGTATGGAAGAGCATTTTACTATATTTCAATTAATCTTGTAGTTTCATATTACAAATTGTGTAATCAGGGCTAAGGTGCTTTAAGATGAAGCACTTAGAGGTCAAAGCTCTTGCCAGCAAGCTCTTTGCTCCCTGTGAAATAGAATAATAGGATCTTATCACGTCTCACTAACATAATAAAAGGAATAATTTTTAAAAGCTCCACATAAATGATGAAAAAAATATAGAAAATTCAATAATGGCAATAGTTCACTACTTTTATCAGATAAAACTTGCATAGTGCACATCAGATAAAGCAATGGCCTGCATACCTTGAAGTGGGTAAAATTATTTTACTGCAGCTCTTTATCCAGTGATTCAGTTGTGCTGTGCACTGAATTAAGTGAAGACTCTCAGAAAAGTGGCAGGTTGTCTTTGTATTATAACACCTATACAGAGACTTGGATCAAATTTATATTAGGGAACAAAGCTTAATTATTTCAGATAAGCAAGGACTTTTTTTTTTTTTTTTTTTTTTTTTTTCCCCTTTAAAGTCAATGTTGATACACATTTTAGTAGAAAACTATTCTGTGAATGAAAATAAAAGTTTCGGTGTAGTCGAGTGGAAAATCTTGGTTTACTTAGCGGCTAGTGCCACCAGGTGGCTAATTAGTGTAATTGACCGAAAGCCATAAACACGTTTTACTTTTACCTCTAGGTAAAGAATTATTTTTGTATAAATACGTTTCCTTGTGTGAACTTTTATGTGTGACATAAAAGCATTTAAAAATAATGAAAGTAGAAAGGGCTGATTAGTAGAGAGGACTAAAGACACAAGAGAAGCATATATAAAAAGGATATTTCTGGAGGTCAGTGGAGTATATTTATTCAGTTTGTAGTTAACAGTAAGTCAGCTGGTAAAACAGATAAGTATGAACAGTGCCAAAGCTCAAAGGGAGAGAATGAATTATTGAGGAAAAATATCTGATCCTGCATTGTTACCTTTATCATATTTTACTTCCTTTTAGATGGTCAGGATTGTTTCAACATTCCCCCTTTTTGGGGGGGAAAAAAGAATATGCAAATTGCTTCAGTAGGAAAAATGATTCCTATCTAAGATAATATTATTTTTATTATTTGCCTAATACATATTTAGCTAAGACAGTAATGCTGAAAAACCTGAAAAATGCTGCAGACTAGTCTTGTTCATGTAGGATACAAAAGAGGGACGTCAATAAATATAGGTGTCAGCACTGTTATCTTCATAAGAAGACCAATATCCTGCATGTATTGGTCCAAATCTAAATGCACTTTTCCAAACACAAGTTAATATATCAAAATAGGAAGCAGTAGTAACAAAAACTTCTGAGATCCAAGTTATCCATCATAATACATCAAAACAATCTGATAGACATGCAGCCTTTTTGCACATCACTTGAACTCAAGTGAAATTTTAGTGTAACAATCTTGCCAGAAACATAGAAAAAAAACATTTGCCTAGTGCACACATCTATTAGACTTGAGCGAGGGCTGACCTAAAATACCACTTTTGCTGTATAGTTAGTTTAATACCAGAAAGGGAAACTGATGACAAGGAACCATATAATAACATGGGATCTCTTTAGACCTAGCTTCAATAGCTTATTGTTTTCCATATTACTTTGGGCTTAAAAAATAGCATAGCTATCAGTATGTGTCTTGGGCTGCACAGTCTTTAATTTCCAAAATTATATAGATTTTACTTAATGGTTTCCTCAGTTCTTAAGCAACAGAAATTCCCCATAATAAGCTCAGCATGAAGTATCCTTTATGAAATTGCCATTGCTTTCAAAATTGTAAGTTTTCACTTCCTTGAGGTCTTGTAACAAACTATGCAAAAAAAAAGTCATCAGCTTCTTTTCATGTTGGATGTTATTTGCCATTTGACGTTGTCAACCTCTGACATTGTTCAACAGTAGATTACATGACTTTATCTCTTCTTCAGGAAGATTAAGAATGAACCCTCAGCTTTCTATGTCTCTAACTGATCTTTTGGTTAAGCTAGAAGCTTCCATTTTGCAGAAACGCATTACTAAGAAGCTGCATCTGCAGGCTTCTTATAGTTCATATATCATAATGCATTTTATTTCTTTGATACATATTGCATTTTGACACTTAAGAAATTAGTGTGCAGTTCTTTTTCATGGAAATATTTTAATTAAGGCTGTAGATCTGTCTTTTTTTTTTTTTTTAATTAGACTAGTATGTTTGAAAAGAGTCCTTCTGGATAGATTGATTATTGCCTATGCAGAGGAGTATGGGCTCTTGTACTCAGGTTGGTTTTGGTTTGGTTGTTTTTTTTTTCTCCTGGTTCACTTGCTGTTTTCCTGGTTTTCTTGCTTTATAGTTCTTTGGCTGTAGCTAACACCTTCTGAAATGAGAAAAGTTATAAAATGAGAAGCAAACCAGTATTCCCTCTTACTCACTAGAACTCTCACAGCTACATTAATTATTTTCTTAAACTCTGATTACAATTTCCTGCAGGATTCTGGCTTGCATTTTAATTCCTCTGTTTGGGTCTTAATAAGGAAATGACTTCTGTATATTCTTATAACATGGTTTCAGAACTATACACCTCATTCTGTAAATGAGCCAAAACTCTAAAATAAGATCTTAAGAATATTTGGATATTAATTCCACTAGAATGTAAGTTATGAATCTAGATATTGTCAAGAACATTGGTTACTGTGGCTACCAGAGTCTTCATACTGTAAATGTATTTACATTTGTATTTGTCATACTAATAATGTATCTGCAAGGGAGGTTGTTTTTAATCAGCATAAATTAATTAGAATCACACAAGCACTTAATAAAGCACATATGTGCTTGGGCTTACAATTTTATCCAACTCTTTCCTGTTCTGGGGATGATGAGAGTGGTTGTAATATGGTTCTCTTCCACCCCCAGCTAGGGGGAAATACCCGTATTTCTTATTAAGCTATTGATTATGTGTCACATTTCTTCAGTTGCTGTACACTGAGTGAGATCTCAACTTCCCAGGGACTTCCATGAGTAAGATAATGTAAGTGTAACAGTCAAATAATTTGTCTGGTTAGACACAGTAGTTCATTATTGGTTTTCACATGAAATATATCTTCTAAAATATCTTGCTATTACAGAGTGCCTCTAAGGTTAATGCTGCTTTTATAGAAACTGAGAAAACAGTAGAACACTAACAGAGCATCTGTAAATCTGCCGTATTTTAGTAGATAGTACTTTAAAGAAAATATGACTAAATTAATAGTGTTGATATCATTAGAACTACTCAGACCTACTAATAAGTCACTGAATCACTAGAGCCTTCCAGTCAAGGTGTTTGTCAACGTGAACACAGTACACAGAACACGTTCTGTGAGAGGGCGAAATTCATCTTGGATTTTTATTAAGTAATTGTCTTTTTGATTTGTGAGCAATTGAGGAATTAGAATAAAACAAAGAACAACAGAACTCAGAGAAACCTGTGTAAGTAACTGCAGTTTCTGTCAGCAAAACCCCAGTTACAGACAGTACTTGCTTTCTTGATAAGAAAAAACTTGATTTTGCAGGCCTGCGTATGCGCGCACCTTTGGGTACGCCAATAGCTCTGCCAGTGAGCTCTGCAAGCGTTTTCGAGGACTATCTCTCAGTAAAACCCTTGGGCGAAGAGCCTTAATAGCCAAAGCAGGACTGTCACCAGCTCCTCCAACGCTTGCAGACTGCGAAGAAACGCCGCACCGCTAACGCATTTCACAGGGCCCGGACAGCGATCTACGCGTGCCCGCGGAGCGCTCCTACCGCGCCGTTTCGCGCGACAGCCCAGCCCCGCTCCCGGCAGCGCCGTCTTGCGGCTGCCTCCGCTCGCCCCCTGCCGCCGGGGCGGGGCAGGCCCCGCCCTCGCGGCCAGAAAACCGGCCTCTGCCGCGTGGAGAGGCTCGAGCAGAGAGCGGCGGGGGCGGGTTGGACCGGACGGCAGGGGATCGGCCCGCGGCCCAGCGCTGCGGGAGAGGCGAGCGGGGCTGCCTGGAGCGAGGGTGGCGCGAGGCGGGCGGGGCTGTCTTGTCTGAGAAGCCGCTGTATCTCCAGAGCGCTGTAGCGAGAGTGCCGCCGTCAGTGCTCCCAGCGTGGGTCCTGACAGCTTTTAGAAAACGCTGCGTGAGTTTCAGGGAATGTTCGTAGCGGCTACGAAGCAAATTAAAGGCTGGTGAAGCTCTTAAAGCACCTTGTAGCTGCTGCGTTTCATCCAAACATTTTAAAATTATTTTAGAGAAAATTCTTAAGCCTTCTTGCCTTAATGAGTAAAGGTAAGCTATGGCGTCTTTTACCGGGAAGCCACACTAACCACGTTCTCCTTGCATCTTCTTTTCTCCTTAATGTTGTGTGAACATTATTTTCTTGTTTTGTTTCTTCATTACTCTGCCTAGAAAATAGCTGCATGGTAATTATTATAGTAAGTGTGCTGATCCTGTTGTTGGATTTGCTTACTAGAGTAACAAACCATGTAACTTTGGATTCTTTATATAGATAAAGGCTTGCAGAGTTGGAGCCTTAAAGATTATATGTAGAGTAGCTGCCCAGAAAAAGATAAATAACCGAAGTAAACAACCTTGCCTCTTGTTCATTCTTGGTGGAAAATACAGAGGAAAAAAGACAATCTTACCATATTTCTTTGTAAGATTGCTTATTCTCCTTCTAAAAGACGGTGTCTCTTTGTAAATGTGTAAGAGGTTTTAAAAGCATGCTACAAACTTGTATCGAGGTATTAAAAGTTGCAGTTTGTTGTTTTGTTTCCCCTTAACCGTGCCAAAGGATAATTAAGTAATTATTTTAACATGAAGCTCTCTGAGGTCTGTGGAAGTACGTGCCTGACAAAGCCAAGGAAGCTGCAGGGTCAGTGCTTCATTATCACTTCATGCATTTCAGCTGAAGTGTGGGGTGTTAAGGGCTCAACATGGGAAGAGGTATAAAGTATGTGCCTGAAGAATGTTTTCTTTTCTGTGTGTGTGTAATGTTTCTTCTTTCAGACAAACTTCCTCTGATCCAGGGTATGATAGAGGTTATTACTGATAGATACAAGTCAAATGGAAGTGATAACAATGTAATGTAAGTTGTCTTACTATAAGTAGAAAGCCACTGGCAACTTTACTTGGACTTGGTCACTGTAACAGAAGAGCTGGCTATAAAGTAAGTACCTACAGTGAAACTGTTACAAAAAGTAGTTTTGGAACACAGGGGCCTTGAAGTTCCCTTTGAATGTCTCCTGAGTAGGAAAACCAAGAGGCTGATATGTGTGTGGTTTATTATCTTCTGGACATGGGGATGTGCTTGTACCTCAAAAGTAATGAGTCACTGTCAATTTAAACACTACTTGTTTCCTGCCACTGCTCAATCCAATTATTGTGATATGACCCCATTTAAATGAGCAGAAATTAAGCACTTTTTGAACTTGGAGGGAAGGTGACTCTTGGACAGCAAGGCAGTCTGCTTTTTAAGAGTGTATTTCTAAAGAGACACTTGTTCCGTGCACCCTCTGTTAATAGAGCTTATTCTCATTTAGATGACTTTCCCTTTTCTGCTTGCTCTTTTGTATGATGGAGCTCAGAAGAAAGGTTCTGTCTATTGCAAATTCAAAGGTACAAAAACTGTTTGCCTTGCCCCTCCTCTTATCTCTTCCTCCCTGAAATTAGTTTCAGATTTAGTACTCTGCAGCTAGTGGAGTTCTGTTAAACAGCTGAAAGAAGATAATCTCTGAAGAGATCCTGCATTTGTCTGCCAGTGGTTTCTTAGCTGTTGGTACCTGTAGTGACTGTAGGAGTCTTTTCAACACAGGAGGGACTAATTTACTGCTCTCCACTTCTTCAAATCCAGTTACTGTAAGATTGTGAGATGTAATCAGGAGACTAAATTCCTGTGTATACTAAATATAATAAAAAGATTGCCATGAAATATTGCTATAGTTGCTTTAGGCTTTTAATTATTTTCTTCCTAAAATTATAACACTTGTGTTTTCTGACCATTTTTTTACTTTTCCATTCTCTTCTGAGGAGGAGATGAGCCCTAAATAAATGGGATGCTAAGTTCTAAATGTTCAGGCAAGTGTAGTTGTACTGGATGGGAACTTTGCTCATAATAGTAGCCAGCAGCTTCTGTAAACTTAGATTGTGAAGAGAAATACATCTTGACAGGCAGAATCTCTCGAGGTTAAACTGCAGATAATTACTTTGGCCTTTAACCATTCATAACTGAATTATCACAGAGGTGTTCTTGTCTTACCATGGTCAATCATAAGTATGAAGAATGCTAGCTATGTCATCTCCATTCATACTCACCAAAACAGTTGTTTCTAGGTCACTTTTTCAGCAATGGGGTTTAGTTATAATCAAGTTCCATCTGAAAAATACTGACATTGATTGCTCAGTTTCCATTTTCTGAAGCATTTTTCCCAAGTTAGGCAAGGGTGATGAGATGACTTCATATGTTTTGGCTTTCTAGTAACTGGAGGTCTGCATTATAAATGGCTTCAAGTACACAATTTTCTCCCTAATTTCTTCCACCTCAAGAGTGACATATTTGAAACACCATTACAATTACAGGTAATGATGAAGTTTCTTTGAACAAACTTGTTCTGAAGCTTTCCTTCCTGCTGGGTGCATGGGTTATGTTATGATGAAGATTCCAGTAGGGAGGGTGAGAGGGACAAATTACTGAGTATGGAAGTATTATTTTCCTTTCTAAATAAAGGTATGAAACAGTGGTTTGAGTAACTGTTTTACACTGTAATGGTGTGGTATGTGCTACTATCTATATATATAGATATGTACTACTATATAGTATAGAATCACATCTTATGCTGTCTTGGGTCATATATAACATGCTGTAAAGTGTGTACAGTACAAGATGTAAGTAAAATCAGTGATGCTATTTTGTATTCTGATTATGGAGCTAATATGCTCTTTAGCCCATCCTTGTAACCTTGACAGGAGTATTTACTGATGCATGCTACTACATGGTGTGCAGTTGGCATGCAAGCATGGTAGGAGATTGTATGTATTTTCAGGCCCTTAGTTAACATAGGTGTTTCAGTCTAATATGTTTATCTTGGAAAACAAGTCAGTGGATAGTGCAGAAATCCTTAAACTCCCAGTTGTTCTTCCAGGCTGTTCAAATGATAGTAAGTTAACAAAAGCACTTGAGAATTGCCAGTTGAAAAATGCTGCAGGAATTTGATTTTTATATTTAACATCATTATGCTTCAGTCCTGGAGTCAATTACTCCTCCTTCTCTTTACTGACTGCTAATTTGTAGGATGTCACCCATGAGTTGTTGTATTTCAGAGAGTCATAAATAAACCACTGTGGCCAAAGCTGCTTAATATAGCTTGCAGGCAGAATCAGTCAAGAAGGACAAATCTACGGTTTATAAGTTGCAGTGAAAATTCAGTATTCTCAAATGTTCTGTGTAATAGCAGGCTGTTCTGCAGCTTACCTCAAAACTTGAGTTAATATAGGTTCTTATTTGGAATCCAGTTTTAGTGGCAATACTTGGTGATTTAAGTTTTAGATGCAGTTAGTTGTTCTTATCTAGAAAAGGCAGATCTTGCAGAGATCTGCTGATTTAATCTTTAATACAATGCAAATTAACTGTTTGGGTTTTTTAATTCAGCCATGTTTCTGGGAGGGGTAGAGTCGTAGAATGAGTAACAGTTCTGTAAGATGTGATATCTTTGATCCTTCTTGATACAGGTGGAGACCTAGTTTTATTTTTACTTAATTCTTTTAAAGGCATTATTCTTTTGTGAGGTTGTGTTATTCACGTTGTGCACTTTGGCTTTCCTAAACCTACCCTGTCTAACAAATCCTTTCCAGGCCATTAATCCCAACACTTTGTCCAGTGTTGTTCTTATGTAGTTGTGATTTAGTTGTTTTCTAGCTTTTCCTGCAAAGGGGAATATCAGAAGAAAGCCGTATGTACCAGTTTATGGTATGTTCACTTATTACAAACCTTGCTTCCTTTACCTCTGTGTGATTGGTTAAAATTTTAAGCTAGTTACTCCTTTATTGCTAAATAACTTTTCTGCATTGTGGTATACATGATATGCTAACTGTCTAAAAATGCAGTAATTACCAACAACAACACTGGGAGGGAAATAACACTATGGTGACTGTAGAACTCTAATCAGAGAAAGAGGAAATTGTAATTTTACAGAAGAGGTGAATTCTATGTAGGAGTGACTGACTAATTTATATATAATTTTTATAGTGATTTTGACTATTTTTATATAGCTGCTATTTTGTTTTGTTTAGCAAAGTAGATAACCTGTTGTGCAAATACTTAGCTGAGGATGGATATAACTGCTTATCCATCTTCAGACTGAGTAAAAAGATTTTTTTTTTTCTTGTCTCTTTTCAATATTGCCTATTGCTGGTTCATTAGTGTAACTAGTTATCTTCCTTAGGTGGGTTTTAATACTGTTTATTTTTCAGTTAGTAATATGTGCTCGGCTTTCCAGACTAACTCACTCTTTCCTTCTCTTGGCTAGACTGTCTTATTCACAAGGGCATGACATACTGTTTTGTGATCCTCTAACAGGTACTTTTTTTATAGCTAAAGGGAACATCTTACCCAGAACTTCCTCATATATGCAGGCTATCTGTTGGATTTCCCCTCTTCTTTACTGTATATTCAGACTGTGTCCTTGTCAGTCTTGCTCGTTACGATTGGTGTGAGGCTTGTTTTGAACAGGTCTTAGCTGAAGGCTGAGGGGATGGTGGGGGGGTGGGAGAGGGAGTAGGGAGGGTAGTGTGAGATCCTGTCTGAATTAGGAGAAGCAGGTGGGTGATTACAAACTTTTATATTTGGCTATTCCAAACTACAGTTTTAAAACTTTCATAACAGTAGAATTTCATTTGTTATGGTAGAGTTAAAGTCCAGAGTTCTTGAATTAAAATTTAAGGAATTATTTCTTAAAGCTTGACTTCTCTAGAATTTTGACCTATTGTACGGTTGTCTACAATTGTCACTTAGGAGATAATTTCCTAAAAATACAAAATTCATCTTTATCCACAGAATGATTGATGTTATAAGAGTGCTGCTCATCTTCCCTCTGTCTCTTATGCTGTGTGAGAATGTAGAGTGCCACAATGTATTTCCAGTTAATAGTTGGGAAGGGACTTCTCAAGGCGAATGATTTAAGTGTTGTTTGAGGAAGGCTAAATTTTAGTATAGAAGTTTCTGTTCTTTATAGGGTCTATCCCTCATTATTAAATGTGTATAGAGAAGATTGATCTTCTACAGTTAACCCTGTTTAAGAAATGTTTTTTTAAATTGCTCTCCAGTACAGCACTACTTTTGGATTTTTGCCTTTAATTTTTTTATAGCTGCTTCTTCCTGTTTCTCTTCTGCCAGCTTCTGAGTCAGTTGAGTCTGCCAAAGAATATTTCTTGTTTCGTTTTAAATCCTTACCGCATCCTCTGCTACTTAAACTAGAATACTAACCTACTCTTTCTTGCCTCTGTGGTACATGGCCTTATCTCTTCTGGCAGCATCTTGATTTCACTGGTACATATAAAAACTGCTTTAATGTCAACATTGTACTGAATTTTAGTTTTTATCTTCCTGTAAACTTCCTTGACTAATTAATAATCATGTTGATTTGTGACAGTTTGGAGAAGTATTGGAACTAGGAGAAGCTTACTTTAACTAGAAGTTAAAGATACTATCATAATGTTATCTTGAAGGAGTTGAGTGTTGTGTGTGTGGTGTTTTTATTTCTAGATCCTGAAATGTAACTGTTCAATTTTCTCTCCCTTTTGGGTTTCTTCTATTTACCGGTGTAAAATTGCTGAAGAGTTCCTATGTTGGATTACAAATATAGCATTGGCCTGGATGTTGTGGACTTCTTAGCACTGAGTGTATGAGAACTTTGGAAAAGTTAATATTGATGACTCTTAGAGTAAGATTGACATGCCTTGTCTTCATTTGACTGCTTTTTAGGTATCAGAGTCCAGTCTAAAACAGCTATGTGCCTTTCTTATCTTCATGTCCACGTGTGCTGTCAGGGAACTTCATAACCTGATAATGCTTATCAGTTGGTGCAAAATGGGCATGGCTCTTGCAGAAGGCAGACCTACTTGCCTGGTTTAGCCTGGCATAGGTTCCACTACAGCTGATAAACTTCCTTTCAATTCTTAGGCACAAGTAGTGGGGTTATCTTTGTTCTCCCAGCTTTTTGGACAAGCGCTTTTTTTTTTTCTGTTGGCTGATGTGCTCTGTATATGAGACAACTGTAAACCCTGCATGCTACTGAGTAATAAAACAATTACCACAGCTGTTTTGAAAACAATCAGAACAAAACCTATGATGAATGCTGGGATTAGGGGTTCATATAATTGTTTCAGGCTCTTTGGTCCTGCTACTCCATGTGTTTTTCCTGTATGCTGTTCCCTTAATGAGAGTGTAGCAAGCAATGATAGTTTGATTGTCTGAGGGTCCAATATCCCAAAGGAAGAGTTCAAAGGAAAAAGTGTTGTGCTTGTCTGCAACAAACATAAGTATTTCTTTGTCTAAATCTTTACATCAAATTCCCCCTTCTTTGCATGTATAAAAATCCATTTCTGATGTTTAGCTTTGTTTTCCTTGCAAAAAGAATAACTTGTGACCTGGGGATTCTTTGTCACATGTGAAGAAATAGACACGAGTTATGGAAACAAAATGCCTTCTGTAATGATGCATAATTTGGTGTTATGATTAATCAGTGAGGTTGATACTAGCTGTGTAGTTCCTCAGTAGTGTGGACCTGTATACGTCAGTGAAATGTGCTTTAAGATCTATCTGTCCTATGCAGATGTTTAAGCGTCTTGAATTTTTTTGAGAGAATGGGAGAAGCATAAGCAAAAGAAATGTAAAGTGATATCAAAATTCACTAAGGGAAACAATCCACCAGTGGATGGAGGGACTCAACTACTATCTGTACTCTTCATGGCCTGAAATGGAATATCTGAACACTCTTGCAAAATCTGGCAGTTATTAGAAGCACATACTACTTTTAGATTCTGTACCTGGGAATGGTGTCTTCTCATGCATGCTTTTGTTTTAAACACTTCTAAATTTTAGTGTTCAACTGATTTTCTAAAGATGAGTGGTGACCTGTAATGTGAATGTTTACTATATTTAATAGCCTGTATCTCTTACTGTATATAGATGGAGATGCCTCGCCTTGATTTTGCTGTTTGGATGTTTATTTGCTTCTATGCATCTGTGAATGGCTATCCAAGTGGAAAAGTGAGAGAAGCCTGCACTAGCATGATACCCTGTCATGGTAGCTCTCCACAAGTGTCACCTGAGCACACTATTAGAGTGAATGGGACTGAATTTAAACCAGGGGACAGCATAGAAGGTATTGTGTCAGTTATGGATTAATTTATCGTTTCTTTGTGTTGTGGCATATCTTTATTCTGTTAGCTATGATAGATGTGAGCAGCTGAATCTTTCTTGCTCAGGTGATCCATTTAGCAGTCATTCAGTACTTGTAAATGAGTTTCTGATAGTAATTGTTGAAATATTTATTTTTTCTGGATAATATTTTAACTTTTTATTTTTCTTGCTTCAGTTCATCTGTCTGGACCAGATTTTGAAGGATTTTTCATACAAGCGCGGGATGCAGAACATCTGGATAGCCCTGCAGTCGGTTCTTTCATGTTAGTTGACCGGAGACTTTCTCAGCTTCTGACATGTGGCCATACCAAGGTAGGGTTTAGTGCCTTAAAATGGGTTATCAGGCACTGAGGTGCTTGTACTGGACCATGTCTGTAATAGGACAGAGCTAAGATATGTAATCATCTTGGACCTCATTAAGTCTCTTGGGAAACGGGCCAACTTGCATTCTAGAGGCATGGCTCAATGAAATTCTGTCAGACTAATATTATGAGCCCTTTATCCTGGTGATGGAAGGCTATTGACTGTTGCAGACAGAAGCAGCATTTATAATTTTTACTTGTGTACAATGAGTGTACTGTATTCCTGGTTATTGTACTTATATTAAGAGGGGGACGTGCTTTATTTGCTTTGAAAAGGAGGGTTATCAATCACTTGCCATGCTTGTTAAGGACAGAGAAAATGCCTTACAACAAGGGAAGTGCAAGGTAAACACTAGAACAGACTATTATCTTTAGGTTTTAGTATTGCTTTGTCAGTTACTGTTAATGGAGCCTTCTTAGGTTAGATCACAGTCTTCAACAGCTTTTTTTTTTTTTTAGGTAAACTGATTCTGATTCATGAAAGATATAGGAGCTCTGACTAGTCCTTCAGAAACCTACTTCAACTTCATGAACATGTGCAGTGTTACTTGAGCTGCTGTGGACAAAATTCTCAAGCTGCCTAGATATTTTTTCTCTCCACTTCAACCACCTGCCCCCCAGTGGCATTCAATTAATGCATTTAACAGTGCTGTAAAGCCATGGGGATGTCTGAGTTGCACTCTCTGCTCAGAGTTCAGTTTCTTAGTTCAGTTCTGTGTTTGATCTGTTTATCTTGTGCAAATATCTCTCTGATCCCAGCACTACTTCTGGTTTGTTGTGGTTTTTGTCCTCTGGAATGCTAGTTCTGCCCTTTCTGTAGGGTCATTGCGCTATCCCTTCATGTTCTGACTATGAAAAAAAGGGAGCATTATCTTACTATCAAAAAAATGGGGTGTTCTCAAACCATTTGCGCATAAATGCTGCAGGGACCCCTGTCTCATCACTGGAGTCTTCTGGATCAGAAGAACTCTAGTTGTTCCTATTAGCCTTAAGTATGTTGGCATGTATGCTTTTCAGTGGTAGACTTCACCCAAGTTGATCATGACTGACTGGGAAAAAGCCACTTGCACTGGGACTGTGCAGTGTAACAGTGTGGTGTCTGTTAAGGATTTAGCTGTAGCTTGTGATGACTGTTATCTGAAATCTCCGTAGTGCATCTCCACTGTGTAACTCTTGGTGTGTATGTTTTCAGAATTCAGCCGTCAGTCACACAAGTAAAGCAAAAAAGAAATACATAAAGGTTTATTGGATTGCTCCTGGAGATGCACCAAAACGTGTACAGTTTCTGTAAGTAAATCTAGTATTAGTTCTAGTGTATTGAAATGCAACTAAGGCAAACCTGTACTGTTGTCTGTGTTCAATTGCTGGCCAATATTTGAAAGTTGCTCACTTCTCACTGTAACATACAGTGTTAAGAATCTTTTCCTGTGCTACATATGTAACAATGGTACGTACACCTGCCTGTTATGCTAACTTTTTGGGAGCTAATGGATAAAACTGAGATAGTAATCTGTGACGTGGGCATGAATACTGCTTCTAACCGGCAGAGCATGCAGTGGTATATTTAAAAATTATTTTTGCCCAGTATTTCAGATGTTTTTCTGATTTTAATCACTAAAATGGTAGAGGTCTGCACGAAGTTGAGTGTTTACAGATAAGCTCTACAAACTATAGAAGCTTTTCCTTTTAAGGAAAGATCAGATGTTGATGTATATACTAATGACTCTCTATGGGTTTTTTTAAGAGCTACAGTTGTGAAGAAATACAAGACTTTCTGGGTGAAGATTCCCGGTCCCATTGTTTCTCAGCCTAATGCACTCTCTCCAACAACACCCTCACATGCAACATCAGAGGCCATATCAACTTCACATCCAGTTTCCTACTTATCAAAGCCAGTAAGTAACTATAAACTCTATTAATGCTATCTTTAATGCTCGTGATCAGTGGAATTTAATAAAATCACATTGATATAGCCTATTGACAGAAAAGGAGAGTTGGTGGGTAACTTAGAATAAGAACATAGGCACTGCCCTCCTGTGTTAGTTGAGTTGCCTGAACTTGTGTGGGTTAAATGTCATGCCACACATGGGTCAGAAGGTTGATAAAACACCTGGAAATTAATGGTCAGAAAATATTCTTGCATACCTGGGAAGAGAGATGAAAAAAGACTTGCTCTGTTCTTGACTAATAACTTTCTGTTTAGTAGCTGCACACTCAGACTTCCTTTGAGTTAGTGTTACTGACTTCCATTACTGATTCAGGATAAGCACAACTTTTAACACATGTATTTTCTCATTGTGTGTTATTGACTTCCTACTTCAAAAAGGAAGCAAAAAGCTGCTCTTCCCTTCTTTTCTCTCTCATCCTACAGCTAATATTTAATCTCTAAAAATTAAAGAAAGCTTATCTGAAGTTTGTGCTCATAAAAGAAAGTGTTCCTACTATGTCTTTTAAAGTGAAAACTCAACTTGAGCAAAAGTATAGCTTGGAACTCTCAATTTTACCTGTCAGTCCTGGGGTAATTGTAGGGATGGGTTAAGAGATTGATATGTAGACATAAATGGTATTTCTTTGCTGTTCCTTTTATGCTGCTTCTTGGATGGGGTAGAGGGAGATAAGAGGATAAACTATCATTGCTTATGAGATATTTGTTTGCTTAATTGTCTAGTTTAATGCATCAGGCTGCGGAAGTATGAAGTTCTGCATTAGGAATCCTTCAAACTGTGATCCTGAAAGCGCTTCCTGTTTTTTTCTATCCTTTCAACATGAGAAGAGTTCAGTATTTATTGAAATGAGTGGTCCAAGTGAAGGATATTTAGCATTTGCATTGTCCCATGACCAGTGGATGGTAAGTGTGCTATTCTACTTCTTTAGTTGCTTTTGTGATCTTCAGGAAGTGTCAATGACTAGCAAAACCTGCCTATGGAAAACCAAAAAGCTGCTAGATGTCACACAAAGTATCTTCTCTCCCATAGTGCCAAAGCACGGGTTGCTTTTATAGGTGGATATTCAGTTTAGCTCAGGACTATTTGCAGTAGAATTTCCCTGTGGGTATATGTCTTAGCAGAATCTTGGCAGGTTGAGGAAGGTGATTCTCTGCCTCTACTCTGCTCTTGTGAGGCCCCCACCTGGAGTACTGTATTCAGCTTTAGGGGTCCCAGCATAAGAAAGACGCAGATCCAGAGGAGGGCCACAAAGATGATCAGGAGGCTGGAACACCTCCTTGGTGGAGATGGGCTTGAGAGTTGGGATTTTTCAGCCTGGAGAAGAAAAGGCTCTGAGACGACCTTGTATCAGTACTTAAAAGGGGACATACATGAAAGATGGGGAGGAGTATTTGTCAGGGAGTGTAGGAATAGGACTGGGGATAATGGTTTCAAACTGAAAGAGTATATTTAGATTAGATTAAAAAAAAAAAAAGAAAAATCATGTGAGAGTAGTTAAGCAGTGGAACAGATTGCCCAGAGATCTTGTGGATGCCCTCTCTGTTCACAGCCAGGTTGGGTGCAGCTTTAAGCAACCTGGTCTAGTGGGAGGTGTCCCTGCTTATGGCAGGGGGTTTGGAACTAGATGATCTTTAAGGTCCCTTCCAACCACTCTATGAATCCAGCCGATCTGCGCAGCAGCTGACTGGAATTCCTGGTTAGAGTAAAACCCTCGCTTGTCAGAAGCTGAGTGATTTTCAGAAAACAGACATTTGCATTTCATTGCTGTTTGTACAGGATTGACTCCATTCAATCTTAGTGTTTAGAGAATTGTTTTAATTAGTGTTTAAGTGAAGGGACCACTCTGACAAATGCACCATCCATAATCTAACTGTTGCACAGAGATGCTATTTATATTCATATCCCTAGTGCAAGAACACTTGGTTCTTAACAATTTGCTTTATAGCTACAAAGAAAACTGACTTTTTAGTTAAAAGGGCTTTTAAATAGCATCAACATCCATATCTGTCTTGTCTGGTTGATTTAGTAAATTCTAAATAAAGAGACTTCTGATAATACAGTCGTTACCCTAGGAGGTGGGGAATGTAAACCATAATGTGCCTTACTATGCATTACCTGTCTGACTTAATGTGTTCCTTTGTAATATTGAAGTGTTTGAAAGCTGGGACATAACAGCTTGACAGCTAGAGAAATCTGTCTTGGGTCTTGTTGCATATATTAAATCAAAGAGCTTTTGGAGACTGCCAGTAGTGAGTAAATACCTTTTTCTTTTGAACCCTCCAGGGTGGTGATGATGCATATCTGTGTATTAATGAGGACCACCATGTTCACATAAGCACTGCCTATCTGAAGGGACGAAGTCCTCCTGTTTTGGATTCAGAGGTACAGTTGAAAATAACTAAAGACTCTTCCATAAATGCAGGTTTGAAGTAATGAATGGTATACTGCAACTTTGTGGGTGTTTTTTTTTTTTTCACAACAGATGTAACTAGTAAGGCGGGACTTAGTTCTTTAAGGTGAGATTGTGAGATTAGCTGGGTTCTTACTTGCTAATAAATGTTACTTTTTGGAAGTCCCAATCTAATTTTTAAAAATTAAAGTTGTGTAGTGGGAGTTATTGAGGAACTTTGTGCCCTTTGGTATGCTGTCCCTTTGCTAAGGCTGCACTTCCAATCAATATGTCTTTGGTTAAAGGTGGGAAGGGAAGATTACGAGATGGAGAAATGGGTGGTACTAAGTCCAAGCTTCATGTTGCAGTGTGACTTACTGATGTACCTTCTAAGTTGGTATGCAAGAGAATTCATTCCTTCTCAATCACTGTTGGTTGTTCTTATGCACCACTGACACTCTTGTCTTTGACAGAGTGGTTAAAAGTAATCCTGCAAATCTGAAAAGGCTGGGTATTAAATGTTTCCCTCTTCACAGAATGTCCTTGAAGATATGTCATGGAGGCTTGTGGATGATGTTCTTCAGTGTTCTTTCAGAAGGAGTATTAATCTTCCTGCTAATAAAGGAAGATTTAACCTGGATGCCAATTATTACATCTTTCTGGCAGATGGGGAAGCTGGTGAAGGTAAACTTGACTTACGTATGGTTGGTTTTCAGCTCTGAGTTGGTAACCCTTACGTAAGATATGACTTAGCTGAGACTTAGTATCTGAACTAAGGTTTCCAAGTTTGACCCACTTTATTCCAGTCACTTTTACTGCCTCCCTGGATCATAGGTTTGCTTTTGGAAGTTACGGTAAACATAGTCATACATGTGTGTTGTATGCCTACTTACTGCTAGGAACTGGTAGCTTCATGAGAGCGGCTACATCTTTTTTAAATGGAGACTAGCATCAAATGGCATTATTCTTCACATCTTGTGCATGTAATGGAGAAAGCTATTTTCTGTAGAGAGGTGAGTTGGTCCTTGTACACTAGGTATGCAAGACAGCATAGGTGACCTCTAGATTCTTGCCATATTGTGTGTTAGAAATTTAGTTTGTATGATTATGCTCAGTGGTTACTGCAGGGCTTACCTTCATAAATAAGGAGTGGGCACAAAAGTGCAGTGACTCTCATCAGCCATATATTAAACCACTTTGTCACTGCTTAGGTGGACAAATATATAAACATCGTCGTCAGCCTCTGATTGCCAATGGAGTATATGATGTCACAGGCCTTCCTCAGGATATTGGAGGCTCCCGGTCCCCGTGGCTTATCAAAGTTCACGGTAAGCTGCAACTTCTGGTTTTGTCTTCCAGTTCTAGACTTGCTGAAACCAGAGAGTTAAGTTTTCCTCATTATTGCAGAGCAGGTATTTTCTTCGTCTTTCTGGCCCTCATGGTATATAAATTGTTCACTAGCAAGATCTGAGACTGCAGACAGAATGAAGTTGTTTATTTTTAATTTCAAGAACAGTGTTATTCTTTTTGCCCAGGAAGTTGAACGTACATTTGTCTGTTTTCTTGGAAATAAGATCTAATTATAAATTTGTTTGCCTCTTTGTCTCTGGTTTAATTTGTTCTAGTTGCATTATTGGTTTATTTCACCTCATATTTGTCCAGAGACATTGAAGCTAACTAGAATATTTTCTCATAGTACTGGACTTTAAAGCAGGCCCATAAGAGAACTACCACTAATTCTTTGTAAAACAAATTGTACAAAATGTCACCTTTGATTCTCTGACATCTAAGCTGATGAGAGAATGTCTCCAGATGGACTGAATGTACTGGCACACATTAGATATGCAGTAGTCAGAGCTGCTCTGCTATTCTGTGTGGGGATAGTATGATTATAACTTATATGGATGTTTCTGCCATCTAGCAAGATAAAGGCTATAAAGTAGTCAATCAGCTGATTTAAAGCTTATCAGTGGAAATTCTGACAAGTTCTGTGTACAGAACTAAGCTATTACACAGTCTTTTGATTCACATGCAGGTGAATTACTCATATTTTGTATTTTTTTTTCAATTTTCAGGAGCTCTAATGTTTGTTGCTTGGATTACCACAGTCAGCATTGGTGTTATTGTTGCACGATTCTTCAAACCTGTCTGGTCTCATTCATTCCTGTTTGGAAAGGAGACGTGGTTTCAGGTAGGCGAAATCTCCCTTTATCTCCAGCTGTGTGTTCTAGCTTTACTGTAAGTAGAATTATAAACCTACTAGATGCCAGAAATAGATTAAACTTTTTGTAAAATTAAAGAAAGATAACAATAACAATGGAACAACTGCAAATCAAAAGTTCACTTACTTTACTAGTAAAGCAAAGTCTAAAGAGGACACTAATGTCTAAGTATAGATCTTTTTACTGTAACTTAATGATGTATTAAGAAAGCTGTAGAACTTCTAAGAGCAAACTTTGCTTTTCTAGGTGCATCGTATGCTTATGTTGACCACTGTCATGCTTACAAGCATTTCTTTTGTGTTGCCGTTTATATACCGAGGAGGCTGGAGCCAAGTAAGTGTGTGGTGTACTTTTTGTGAACCCAAATGTAAAGGTTGGACCAAATGAATGAGGAGAGGTGCACTGAAGGTGAACGTGTTGGAACTATTGTTGAGGAAATAGCTCCAAAACCTGTCCTTAAGTAGGTGGATTTAAAATCCTGGCAACACAGAAGAGGAACGTTGACTCCTTTAAATGCAGTTGAAAAATTTTAGTACTTTCCCCTCTTCCTCTTTCTCCCAAATAAAGTCTTTGCTCACAGTCTCTTTATGTGAAATCAGTCTTCCCATTTCCTCAGGGAACATGAATTTGGGATGGAAATAAGGATGGGACAGCTAACTTATTAATGCAGTAAATCATCTGGGAATAAATTTTATGAACTTGGCCTTTGTATCTGGTGATTTAAACGCAGTCTGGAACATTAGATAATGACTGTATACCTGTTGCTGTCACCTGTATAATATTTGGTGCAAGGTGCTATCAAACTGTCAAGTCTAGAAAGTACGTGAATCACAAGTGGGGAAATTATGGTCACAGTCTGAGCTAGGGAAATTGGATAAAATGTTGTTGGGTTAACATTAGGACAGATAGTGAGAGGGAAGACCAGTGCTGGGATGAGTTATGAAATAGGCCTCTCCCGAAGACACAGGACTGAGGATGAAGAGCTTGGAGCATAGCTTCTACAGTCATATTACTCCCTGCTCTTCAGCTAGTAGAATTCTTCAATACAGGAAAAAGGTGGGACAAAGCCTGGGCAAACTTAGCGGTGTCTTGTGCTGTCAAGGAGTACCACCTCCACTCAGCTACAGGCAGCTTATAGTGTTCTGTTGCCTGTGCTGGTCTAAACACAGTGTTGCTCCACCATTGTAACTTACAAGCATAAATAAAATTATCAACTCTTTTTGGTATCTCTTTCTGTATCTTGATACAGATATTAAAGAAAAATGTCCTGTGTTTAGCAAGCAGGTTTTCATCCCTATCTCGGCTGCACTGTGATGGCTCTGACAATCTTCCAACCACTTATGGCCGGTTTCAGACCATCTCGTCATGCACCAAGGTACTCACAACTCATTAAGTTACAGCCACAGGAATTAAATATGCTTGTTTTTTTCAATGTAAAGACTTCTTAAAGAGTATCTTTAAAGAAAAGGTAACAATGTTGCTTTTACTCCCCCTCCTCAAACTATATGGTAAAATGCTTTTCATTGTTTTGTAGGAGGCAATTGTTTAACTGGTTTCACTGGAGTACTGGTACAACAGCTAGAATACTAGCTGGTGAGTAGGACTAATAGGTGTAACTCCTTTTTAAGTCATTTAAGGGAATTTTGTTTATTGTCTGGGCTATTGCTTCTCCAAAACATCTGTTGACATCTGGGCATCTCTGAAAGTTCTTTTTCTTGCTGTCCATCTTCTGTGTGAGTTTTAAAAGGCCATCAGGTACAATTCTAAGGAGAAAAGTGATGATCTAAAACCAGAGAAATTAGACACATCTGAAAGATAATTTAATTAGGACACTAGGTACCTTGAGTAATTTCTTTTTATGTTGGAAGATTTGAGGATAATGTTCTTACAGGAATGTAGCTCAATGTTGTTTAATGGGAGAGGGTAACTCGCAGAAGCTGGGCTTAATTCTATTAATAGTGATAAACTTCGACAGACAGCTTAGGCACAAATATTGTGGTGACTGTCTTGTTGGTAGAGTCACAAATGCTAGTGTTTGTGTGCCTGGGATGTGTCTGGGCACTCAGCAGGATGAAAACTATACTGCCCTTCTTTTCTTTCTGCCTTCCCCCTCACTTTTCCGGGGTGGGGAGGCAGCTTTCAGCTGTATGTGTTTCTTTAATCTCATTCCCCAAGCACTTTTAGGTAGTTCATGGGAAATCTATTGCCAAAGATGTTGAGAGCATTTTTTTAATTACCCTGACATAGTACTCTTACTGTCTTTATCTTGTTTTTCCTGACTAGTGGTGACTATGTTCTTGGGAATGGATCTGCCAGCACTTGACTTACCAAGCCCATGGGACACCTATACCATGATTGGTTTTGTAGCTTGGCATGTTGGTGTTGAAGTTCTTCTGGAAATACACAGCTACTGTCTCATACGTAAAGGTACAAAGCTCCTTATGTTACATTGCTTGCTGTGGACTGTGCAAAACATGTAGCAGGAAGGTCTGAATTTTGGGAGGTGTTCTTTGGCCTCAAACATGGAAGCTAAAAGGGAATAACTCTTGAGTAACAGTGCCATATTCTATACAAACTAATATGGGAGTAAAACAGTTTTTAAGACTGAAGTGTTCTAGAAGCATTGTTGCTGTGCCACTTTTAGTAGTAGCCTCTCATTTCTCAAACCATGGTTCACAGGGGTAGACTGAAATGTGTAAGTATTTTCCAAGAATCTGTCACTGTTTGACGTGATTTTGATCTCAGGTGAGTACTTAAAGTCCAGGTTAATTCGTGCAGATTTAGCTCTTACTTTATTGTGATAAATAGCTGGTGTGCATGACTGTTATTGCATGAGCAACATAATCAGAAACTTGAACACAAATACTTGCAATTTTGAGTGAAGAGAGGAATGAAGATGAAGTCCTGACTCCAATATGTCTAGTCCAGACTGGTAGTAACTTCAGGACTGTGCTCATGTAAACAATCAGCATATAAGGCAGAGATGAGACCTGCACAACTGAAGAAGCGTGATTAGTTAAGAGGCTGTGTAAGGTGGCAGGTGGAGAATAAGTGATAAGATGTGAATTGAAGTTTAACTGCTGTAATTACTTCCTAGAAATAGAGAAATGAACCTTCAATGTTTTAACAATGAATGTCAGCTAATGGAAAACAGTTATTAAAATCTTTTTATCTTGAAAAGGTTTTAGATGAAGCAAAGGTTTTGTTCAGCACAGAACTCAGTGTTTCAATGACTCACTCTAGCAAAAGAAGCAAAATGCTTTCTCCACTTCAATGTCCAGAAGTTATTTTCTGTAGGTTAGGTCCAAAATTTCTCACTTGTGCTGTGAGCATGGTGGTACCCATGAAATATCAAATGAAACTTAAAAGTGCTTCTCAGATTTGAAGCTCTATAAGACTTCATCGCTTAGTCACAGGATCAAGACCTGCAGTATAAAAAAGCAATTGAAAGCCCCCCTTCCTCTTAAGAGCAGACTAACTTTTTTTCTTCCCACTAACAGTTGAAGTAATAGAGGATGATAGAGTACAGATACTGCAGTCACTCACATCTGCAGAAGCAGAGGTAGGTCACAAGTTTGTAAATAACTACTGTGAAATGGGATGTCTCTTTGCTTAAACCAATAAAAAGACTGACATTTCTATGGTTTTTCTTCCTCTTCTCTTGCAGGGTTGTCTGTTTAAACAGATTGTGTTAGTTATCTATGTCTGTGGAAATACAGTATTCCTCATTGCCTTCCTGGCAGCAATCAACCAAATATGAAATAAGTCATTGAGAACTTTGTGGTGAAATATTGTGCAGTTGAAAAACCTGCAAAGAATGCTTTTTATTACAAATCTTCCATCAACACCTCCCTGAAGATATAACTGAAGAATAATAGCACATGTGCATCATGCTCTGTGTTACGGAGAACTTGAATTCAAATCTATAGAAGGATGCTGCAGTGCTGCAAAAGCTGTCTTCTGATGGGACCTTTAATGGGATACTTTGCCTAAGTAAGGAAAGAAGTCTCTAAGTGCAGTTGTTAACTTGATTGAAGCTTTTAGGTTAAGAGAACTGAGATGATGTGTGGAAAATCCTGTTTAGATATTCAGAAAAGGTTTGGAGAACTGATTGTTACTTGGAAAATTGGAAAGATTGATCCAGAATCTATCATATATGTTAAATGTGTTCTAATGGTATGTGATGTGATTGCTTCCTGCTCGTGACAGTTTTGTGCATTAAAAAACCCAACAAAAACCACAAACAAAACAACAACAAAAAATCAACCTAAACGCGGTGGAAAAACTGTCACAAATGCAGCTTGATGCATGAGTTAGACGCTGTCTATCTTTGCAGTTAAATGCAAAAAAAACCCTCTCTGCTCAAAGAGCAGTACATTTACACAAATAAATAGATTTGAAAACTTCAGTGCTCTAACAAAACCACTCTTTGCCTCGCTCAAAATACAGTTCTGTCCCACCCCCCTCAGTGCTTCTAAACCGTGAAGAGAAAATGTTTGCGATATAAGTGCATTAAAACCAGTTGTACTTACCCACAACTCACAGGAAGAACCTATCTGTGTGTATGGATTTCTGTGCTTTTGCTGTCTCTGGTTGCTTATGGCTTCTGAATTACTCTTCTGTGTGAATAAGATGAATTTATGCCACTTGTTGCTTAAATGACAGTGAAAATATTTGCTCAGGAATATAGAGGTTGTATTTGTGCTATTGAGTGAAATGTAGATTAGGAGTAAGTTTGACTTCAGGAAAAGCAGCTTCTATTAATGGTCTAGTGAGTCTTGAGTTGGCATATCTAGAAGATAACTTTTTTTAAGAATATGGGAGGGAGTTTTTTCGTTAACGGAAGATTAAATACATGAACTAGTCATAGGGATTAGGAAGAGACTATTTAAGTTGTCTTAGTATGGAAGAGCACTCTCGAAATGGTATCTCAGAAATGAACCCTTAATATGCTGTGCTACTAAGCCAGCTGGGAATAAAGATGTTAGAAGTATTGGATAAAAAAGTAAATAGTGAGGCCTGGCTTGGTATAGACCTTTATAGCAACATCTCTCTACCTCACATCCAGCTCTGAAATACCTGTACATGTGAGTCAGGTGGTGGTTCTCTGCATTTACTAAAGCTGTCTTTGTCTCTTCCTCCATCTCCCCAAATCTGCAGTGCAGCCTGTTGCAGGGACAAGTCATGTTCAGAAAGCTACGCATTTTTAGAGTATATGATCTTTGTGACCACTCAAGTCAATGTTTTAGGCATAAGAGCATTTTATAAATTTGTGAATAATCCCTTTGTCAGCAGCAGCGTCAAAATGTGAGTGTAAGATGAATTGTCCCACTTCCTCCTGGAAGCTGGAAAAGTCATGTGTCAATTGGGAAAGGGGGGCTATGAAGAAATATGGCAAAACCCAGGCTGAAGGGTAAGAAGTATATAGCAAATTCTGTGGGTTTTTAAGAGAACTCTGATCTCTAAAGCCTGGAAATCCCAGGTCTATCCACATCTTTACACAGTACAGCTACTGTATTACCTATTGTTTCATTTGCATGTGACAAACACAGGGTTTTTAAAACAAGAATTTAAATATCTTAATAGGTGGGTTTTGTATCTTAAGTGAAAATTCTATCAAATGGAAATGAGAAAAAAAAAATAGCCTTGCCTAGCAACAAAATGGATTTTCTGTTTTCCTTTTAGATCTTTCATAAATTAAAGCTATCTAAATGCTTCCTGGATGAACTCTTATTAAAATTGAATACTAAAATAGTTTTTCTCTATAATGCAGTCTCTTTTCCTCAAGAAGGGGGGGGACAGGACCCAACACATCTAACAGTTTAAAGTTGGCGAGCTGTCAGCTGTTCTTTGGATAACTTTTTCCTTCCCAGAGCTAGGAATAGTGCATGGTTTCATCTGTGAGGCCTTATGTGCAGTATTGTAACTTATTTGATTGAAAGTTTTGCTCATTTTGTGTAATGCTTCTTCACACAACCAGCCCCTGCCCCCTTCCTGCATAATTGGGAAGAGGAAGCAATATGTTTGTTTTCTAGTGACTTCCAAAACTTCTGATCTAATCCTTTGAAAGGGAAAAAAAAAAAAAGAAAAAAAGCCTATGAAAGTGTTTGATTTCAGCAGGAAAACAAGTGACAGTTTGCTTCTAAAGATGCTGGTGGCTTCCACTTTTCTTTTATTTCAGTGAATGATAAAATGCTTTGCTTCATAAAGGAATCCCACTGGAGTCAAGAAATCTTCACAAAAGAGATCGAGAAGGTTTTAGTTTTCCTTTTTGGTCTCAGATTAAACTTGTGATGACAAGTCAACACTACTGTATTTAAGTTCTTTTAGACAAGTGAACACACAAATAGAAACCTGTGATCATTCACAGCAAAGTTTACTGATTGAGTTGTCAGGCACAGCCTCTAAATATTGGTCATCTGCTCTTAACTACAAAAAAAATGTTTCCTGTGTATGTTTTGAATGAAAACTAACAGATGTAAACAGGTGAAATACAAGGGAATTCACTACTCCTTTGCTTGAAATTTTTTTTTGGTAGTTGACATGCAGGCTGCAGAATGAACCAAGAAAAAGTTTGCTTTGCTTCTTCGTTACACCAAACACTATATGGCTTTCTGTTCTGTCAAAAATCTCAAGACAGGGGAGACTTCATAATTCGTGTAGTAATGCTCACGATTTTACTTTACCCAGGTTTAGTAAGGGTGGACAGCTTGCCCGCCTCTTGCTTTCCAGGACAGTTTGTAACACTATGTGGCGCTCTTGTTCAAATAACATTTTTGGTTTGCTTGCTTTAATCTGTCAGGGAGCGGTTGAGAAGTAAAGGGTGTCCAAACCAGCAGGTGTATCTAGATGAAGTAATAGAAAAAATTCTCAAGCCTTATTAGGAAACTCTAATTTCAAGCTGGTTCATACAGATAGACATTATGGAATTAGTGTTTACTTGATCTCTATGCTTAGCTTTTCTTTGAACAAAAACCCCACGTTTTGTTTTGTCCAGTGCCTAAACTGTGCTCTATGTGGGTATGTGTCTTTTTAAACAACTTAAGATGAATGGCCATCATTAAGGAAAAACTGCAGTCTTTTGCACTGAAATGCAAAAGTTAATATCCTTGTGATTTTTAGACCTTTAGTTTAGGCTAAAATAAGAGGCTCCAAATGAATAGAAGGATGGTTAAGAGGGATGATCTGGTAGTAATTCTGAGAAATTCTTTGCTCACGTCAATCGGACCAAAACTTTTCGGGGGGGGGGGGTGTGAAGGGGAAGCTGTTGCATTCACTTACCTGAGGAATTGTCACATCAGAATCAGCACAGAAGTGCTTCAGAACATGCTTGGTAACATCTGTTTTAGCTCCTACAAGAGCTAATTCAACCACAGTGTAGCTTCTGTGGGTTTTCCTCGTGCTAGGCGAAAGGGACTTCACATATGACAGACCACAAAAACTGCATCGCCCTGAACCACATATCTATGATAGTCATCCTGGACAAATGATCCCGCACTGAGAGGGACTCCAGGTTTGGCTCTGTTTCAGGTTTCAGAGAGCTTTTTGTCTTGATGGACCTTAGAAATCATTTGGCTTTAATGATGAATTGGCATTTTGCATGGTACCTCTGCTGACATGTTACAGATGATTTGCTGCCTTGTAATTCACTTCTTATTGATATGGGAATTGAGAAACCTCTGGGCTGCAGCACTCCGAACATCCCTGCTTCCCAGAAGCACACAATTCTCAAATGCTCCATTTTGTCTGTTCCTCCCAGTTAATGATCTGATGTCCATGCTGCTTTATAGTTAGTGTATTAGTGTGGGATGGTTCAGATTCACCTGGCACAGAGTAGTTTTAATATACATGACACTGGAATTGCCACACGATGAAGCTGATATTTGCTGAGCCCCAGTACTGTTTCCAGAAGTGGTACTAATGAGTACTTTAAGCAAGAGATGTAACAAGGCTGCAGTGATACTTTTCTTTCCAGTGAGATCTACTTGCTAGAATCTGTGCAAGGATGTCCTAAGCTAGAAACTGTGGTTGGACCACGGACTTTTATAGTGATTGAATTTTATCTATGAAGCGTGCAATGAATTATTTTAAAAGAAAGAATACTTTTGCCCTCCTTTACTTAGTCATTATGAGGAAAGTACTACTTGTTTTTGTTTTAAGCCTTCTTCTTGCTACCACTGTTTAATGAATTTTTTTTTGTGTGTTTACCTTCTTGCCTTTACCATAATTCTCTGGGACTCTCATGTCTGTGCCTTACTTTTACCTCTGACTGCTGTGTATTTAGCCATATCACCCTTCTGATAATCTTCATTACTCTTCTCTGTTTGTCTCTTCAGATGTGGGGTGACCAAACTCTCCTCAAGTTGTAAATATGAAATGCTGTGCGACAGTTGTGTTTTGTTTTCTATGCCTTCCATAATAAGTCCTGAAGTTCTCAATTTCATGGCTTCTGAGCATAGAGTTGATATTTTCAGAGGACTATCTAAAGTAATGTGAAGGTGGGTTTTTTCCTAGCCAAGAGGCTTGTAACACCAACTTAACTGCTACTTCTCATGCTGTATGTGGTTAGGGTTATTTATATTTGTTTTACAATACTTTTTGTGTGTTGACAGTGAATTTTACCTGTAGACTTACTATGCATTCACTATTGCGAAGTCTCTCTTTGGTGATCTTTCTTTTAAGGTACTTTGAATAATATTATGTTGACAGCAGGATTCCCCCCCACTCCCCTTCCAGACCATTTGAATTTAATAGCACAGGGTTTGGGGGAAGGCAAGTGATGAGTGTCCATAGCAATCTGACACTGTTACAAAACCCGCTCGTGACTACTTGATGTTGCTCTCCTACTCTGTCACTTTTTGGCGTACCCTGTTAAAAATCTTTGAGAGGATGTAAAAGAAAATAAAAAGGAGTTGAAAGCAACTTCTGCTGTTCTTAGAACCAACAGCAGAAGAAACAAAGGGGGGGGGGGGGAATACCACTGTAAAATCCCCAAACAAACTCACAATAGACATACAGAAAGTGTAATATGGTAAAATTTATTTATTCTTATCCACTATTCCACTCTGCAGGTAACCATCTCTGACAAGTCCTAAAATTTGAGTTTACCTGCTTCAGTCTGGAGCCACCAAGTGTTTAGAGGCTGCAAGTCAGCTGATTACTACTCTCCTGCCTCAGTATGAGGTAGTAGCTTCAGTTCCCTGCTTGAAACAAGAAAGACCAGCAAAAGAAGTTATGGTTGTTCTTTTGCTGGCATGTAATTTGAGGCAGCTATACTGGAATAATACAACCTGAGCTTTATCTGTTTAGTGAATTGAACCAGACTAAGCCCTAGCAAAATAAAGCTATCAAACTGATTTGAATATAAGCGTGTAGCACTATAAGATGCTTCCCCACCCCAGGAGCTATGCTGGAAAAATCTGACACGCATGTTAACTTTTTTTGGTGTAGTTGTACCTTATGGCTGCTTTAAAGGCCCTTAGTTCCTTCCGGGGGGGGGGGGGGGGGGGGGGGGGGGTGAGATCGTTGTGTCTG
>JANIJG010022720.1:76473-138506 GCA_024611175.1 Megaceryle torquata | reverse complement strand
TTTTTTTTTTTTTTTTTTTTTTTTTTTTTTTTTTTTTTTTTTTTTTTTTTTTTTTTTTTTTTTTTTTTTTTTTGAAAACTAAGTAACCTGTGTAGCAGATGCTTGAGAGACTAAAGCCTGAAGTTTTATTTTTCTATCTGGAATTGAGAATGAAGAATTTACAAACACCCAGGATGATGAAGGGGCTTTCTGAAGGGGAGGGTGTGTGTATGCATGCATAGCTCTTTGATGCGAAGACAGTTCTTTATGGCTTTGCATGTGTGAACGTGGGTTCTGTGATTTCAAAAGTATTTGCTTTGGTAAAGCAGTATTTGCTTTGGCCTGAAGCTTGATTCTTCAGGGGATTAAAAATGCAAGATATTGCTGATGTGGAGCGGGTGTTGTTAAAGCCTTTCTGGTAGACTAGGCCAGAGCTTGTGTAGCTACAGACTTAAAAATATTAGTAATTTTTAGTGGTTTCTTTTGGGGGCTGTGTACTAGGGCTTTTACAGACATACATGTGCCCTCCTTAGACACTCATCAACATTTTGTGTACTTAGTTCTCTGGGAAAAGTCTTGTTTCTGGAAAGCATTCCTTTTCAGCAGAACAGCGGTCATGTAAGACATGCTGGTTCAGTGCACCTAGGGCAAGCAGCTGGGAAGGTTAACGTGCAGTGTTTGCTCAACTAATATCCTCACCAGTGACTTTGCAAGTGAAAACTGGGTAGTTCCCACAGGTGTGATACATGTTGCACCAGGTGGTAAGAGCAATTGCTTTTGCAGAAGATTGCAATTAGGCGGGATTTCCAACACTAAGAAGCAATTTTAAGGCTCTGGTTATTAGAGAAGAAGCCTTGATTGTACCCAGATCTAGTCAGTGAGATTTATGTTTTACAAAGAGTACAAGCCTATCTTTTATTAGCAAATATACTAACTTTGGCTAGATAGCAGGATATTCAGCAGTTGACTTATGTCTGTCAGATTTTTATCATCACAAACCAGAAGTATTTTGCCAGTTAAGACTTGGCTGATGAGCTATTTTCCTTAAAATTACTCTGTTGTGTAAAAGCGAGATTGCAACTCAGCAGTCAAAATTTCTTTTGGGCTATTGACTTCTGCTCTAGGATTGTACATTATTTAAAAGGGGTCACAGCTCCCTTTCCCTCCCCTTTCCTTAGATGTTGAATCTATGTTACATGGTGTCTTGTGTGTTAAAGCTGAGTGTAAAAGTGTAAAGCATCTTTTTCCTAATTAGAGTTTTTATTTTCTTAGGAGTAAAGTGTTTGACAGAACATTTCTAGACAGGTCCAGGATAAAATATCTAATATCTATATATGTGAGAGAGGGAGAAAGCTATGCACATGTCTAAGGTAAAGTATCTCGGTCAAATTCTTTTCTCTAGTCACTAAGCAGTGCCTTAAGCAGGTATTCCAGATCCTTTATTTTTATTTTTTTTTCCCCTTTCTAGTCAAGGGTGTTCCTTTCTGTGTAAGCATGTTTTGTTGGGTTTTAAATAGAAATTTGCTGTATCAGCCTTATAGTTTTCATAAACATCTAGAATCAAGTCCAGATTTAACCCTGAACTGTATTTCTTATGCTGTAGAGGAGTGCCATATAGCTTCATCTTCCTGATTCATCTACCTTTTTGAGATGGTTTGTGGAATAACTTCTTTAAACTTAAAGGGGGAAAAAAAAAGACAAAAACATCAAAACATTTTATATTTGAGTGAAAGAGATCTTCCATTGTTTCTAAATCCATGTCAGAAATTGATTACTGTAGTGTTAAGGCAACTGCAACTAATATCACGAGTTGCTGAGAGCAGTCAGAACAGAGTTACTACTAGAAGATCTGAGCTAAAGTTAAAAATAGAGTAATGATAGCCTGTAACATTGATAGAAAAAAAAATTGGTTGATGTGTTGACTTACTCTTTAGTATGGGCTAGGATCCACAATATACCGAAGTCAATTATTGCTAGAAGCCTGTCATCCCTTAATAGTGAGCAGACCAGAAAAGTTGAATGCAGGCTGGCAAACAAGCATTATTTATCTCCTTCTGCTTGAGAAATCTAAATTAACACTGTGGCTCTTGTCCTGTTTAAACTTGCATTTGTGGAGCTACAATAATAGGATATTATGTGGACTTTTTTTTTTTTTGAAACATAAAGGTGTCAGACAGACCTCAGAAGTGACATGTGAAGAAAATTGCTTCAGGATGAAAGTAAAGTCTAAAAATCCCCAAATATCTAAAAGCAGATAACACTTTGGACCTGAGCTCTGCAAGATGCCTTTAAGACCCTGCTCATAGTGCTGAAGTGTAAAAAATTTTATGAGGGGAATTAATATTCTTGGAGGGATATAAAATAATGCAATGACTGTGTTGTATTTCTGCATTTTTTAGGGAATATTTAATACGTTAAAATGCTGTGTTTTTACATGACTATATTGCAATAGTACCATAACACAAAAATTAATCATTAAAAGCTCACAGAAACCTAATGAACTGATGAATCATTAACTTTTAGTATGGGTTTTGCAGTTTGGATTCTAAAAACTCTTAGACACAGGTGGAAGAGGAAGAGGAAAAAAACCCCAGAAAGTTATTAAAGAAAAAAATGAATTAGGGATAGAGACACCACAACCCCAAATAAAGATGATAAACCCCATATAGTTATCTGGGAGATCAAGAAAAGTATTTAAGCTTATATATGCTCACACCCATAACAACACCCACTTCTTATGGTAATTGAGAGGACTGACTCAGTTCTTGGTGGGGTTTAGGGAAAAATTCTCATACTCATGTAATGGGAATTGGATCCAGACCTTAAGTCTATCTCTTGCACTCATACTTGTATACAGACATAGATTTTTTTTTTTTCTGCTTCTTTTTTAGAGGATGTTGTGAGTGTGCATGGTGGAATTTGCTGAAAGGAAACTTTTAAAAGATGCAATCTGTATAGTTCAAGGAAATCCAAGTCCTTTTGATTTTGTGCAGTTGAAAAGTTAGGCCAGGATCTTTCTTGTGTGTTTAAATCTTTAGAAACTTCTAAATCAATTACACTTCTATGAAGTTACATCACAGTTTGCATTTGTCTTGAAAGGATCTAGCAGCTGCACCAGCAATTTTAAGAAACTGTATTTTGATGGTGCTGCTCTTTTTTGTAGAGAGAAGTATGATATAAATACTGTATTAAATCAGTCCTTTGGATATTTGTCCTTCTCTCCTTCAGTAGCGTTCATTATTTGAGAAGGGAAAATTAGTATGGAGGTGTGGATGAAAGAAGGAACCTTAGAAGCCAGGGTACTACTGCCAAAGTAGTAGCTCAATTAAGAAATCCTATGAGTCTGACTGCTGCTGGCCACCAGCTGATCTGCTGGGGTTGGCACCACTGGCACCCCAGAAGATAAATAAACAGCCTAAGAATGAAATGCAACTAGGAGGACGCTACCCTGGAGAATACCAGACTGAGAGGAAAAGGCAGTTTAGCATGCTGTCATGTGTTTTGAGGTGAGTCAAATACTTTAACAGCCCTGGAGCTCATCTAGTTTTAGCCTGCTTTCACATATCACATTACAAACCTTTGAATAGACCTTAGCAAATGTAATGTTTGTGCATTTTTAAGTATGTTGTGTAGCAACTAATCACATCAAGAATGAGTGCTATTAGCTGAAGATTAAATGAGAGAACAGGATTCCGAATTCTTCATTCAGCTTTTACGCTGACCAAGGACATGCTCACTTGGCTCACTGTAACTTTGAACACGTAAAGAGGGTGAATAGGAGAGATAATTTAATGCTATTTTTTGTCTGTAACCAGAGCATTCAGCTCTTTGTCTGCAGGGTGGTTCAGGCCACTTGCTATTCACTGTTTTGTTGTTGATACAAAGAATGAAACTCTCCCTTTTATCAAAAGATGCTCAAATCCAAACTGATTAGCAGACATACATTAGCTCTGCTTGACATCCAAGTAATGAATGTTTCAAAACAGAGGTCCCATTTAGGAGAATGATGGAAAGGCCTATGCCACTACTGTAAATAATCTGCCTGCAATTGCGATTGTCCTCTCAGCAGAAAGAAACAAAGACTGGTCTAAGGGTATTCAAAAAGTCTTTGCAGTAACTCAGATGTTTTTTAACTGAAGACAAAACCCATGCAGAACAATCATCAGAGTGAATCTATCTGAATCCAGTGTAGTTTTATAATCAGATGCCTGGAAGAAAGAATTCTACTTGGCTTCTCGATAATCATTCTTGCTGCTACTGCACGACATGTGTCTACATGAGCAGTTTAGCAATCTTTGATTTACAGGGCAGGTCAAAGGTATGACTACACACACACACGTATATATACATATATATATCGTGCAAGGTTTTTTAGCTTGGGTGGTATCTGTGGCATAGCAAAAGCACTGTGCATGTACTGTATGGTGCATATTTTGTACTTTTTAGTGGACTTTGTTCATACTGAACTCTGTATGACTAGGTTTCTGCATTGCTGCTGGCTGGTTTGAACCTGGGCTGGCTATGTCTAAGCAAACTGTAATGATATCAGGAAGACAGCAGGAGTGTTTTTCTAGACAGCTACTGAGCAGCTGTAGGGAAGTATAACTTAGAGCAAAAGATGCTTGTTGTGAATAAACTGCTTAAATTCCTAGTTCAGGGGGAAGTTCCCATGTGACTCCAGGTATGTTCTACCTCTGTTCTCCATCTGTAAAATCAAATGACCTTGTCTGAGTCCTCTGTGTACTGTGAATATAAAAGCTGCCGAAAACTTGAGGATGTGTAGATAGTTTGGTTACGAGAGTAAATATATCAGTAATGAAAATACTTATTTTGCTATCAGTGTCTTACAAACTTCTACACTGTCTTGTAAACTTTAGTGATGGTGAATTAATTCCTCTTAATTCAAAATGGCTCAGAAGCGTAATTAGGAGCATTTCTGTACTGATTTTCATTTCAAGGATGCATTAGACCTGTGAAGCTCTTACTGTAAAAGTGAAGACTGCATCATTTTGTGTTATATTTTCTTTGTCAGTCTTTTCATTTTATGCTGATGTAATTTGTCTGATTCATTTTGCTGCAAATAAATCTAAACTATTTCAGATGTATGTCAGGAAGTACAAACCATTTTAAGGAGGAAGCAATTTGGTGGGGCTTCCCAGGAGAAGGTCACAGGCAGGAAAAGTTAGTTAGTAACACTGGTATTAATAACAAATGGCTGTGGAAATACGTAGTTCACTGTGAAACAAATCAATTATGAAAGAGCAGCATATATAAAAATAAAAGAATCCCCATTCACAGGTTTTATTAAGCAAGTTTAGTAAAAAAAAGACCTTATATTCTTGGAAAAAGAATAATATTTTTAAGAGGATAAAGGCCAGAAACTACACTCATTTTATTGGAGTTTTCTTCACTGTAGTGCTTACAGTTAAGTGAAAATGAACTTACTTTGTTTCATTTTCATCAGCATTTAAATAACTGATGTTCTGACCATAAACCAGCCATCTAGATATACAAACATACTGTGCTTGTAATTGTCTACACTTGGAACTATGTAGAAAAATAATTCATACCTAATAATTGTCTCTTAAATGCAGGCATATTAAAAAAAAAAAAAACTATTTAAAAAAAACCCAACTGAAATAACCAACCAAACAAAAAAACCCCACAACGGGGAAAAAAAAAAAAACCAAAACCAAAAAAAACCACAAAACCAACAACAGGGAAAAAAAAAAAGCCATGAACCACACTGAAAAACACCACAACAAAACAAACCCATCATCCCTGGATCCCACCTGCAAGGGAAAGCAGTTCTAAAATGGAGTTTTTGTTTGTACATGCTGAATGTTACCCAAGTCTCTGCCAAAATTCTAGTGGGAAAGTAATGGGCATATTTAACCAGAGTTAGGCTGCTACAGGCTCAGGCCTACACCAAGTGTAGGAGTGGAGGAATCCCTGCCTTGTTTGGTATAATGTGTGTGCTCTTGTTCAGGTGATGTACTAAATGTGCACGTTTTCCATTCACAGTGTAGCTGCCTCTGGTCTTAGTAATTGTTAAAAAATAGAGATGGGCTGAGATGTTATTCTAGGATTCATACTGTGATTTCAGAAAGCAATTTAGGACGAAGAATGGGTTTGGCACTTTAATTTCATCTAGAACTTTTCCTTTAAATGCCTATGGGCATCTTTTAAAAGACTTGGAAGCTTCTAATCCAGATAGACTTTAAAATTTATAACCCTTTGTCAACTTTTGGATCCAATCTAGAATTAAAGAAGAGGGAATATTCCTTTGTGATGCTAATTTACCAACATGAATTAAAGGAGATATTTGCGTTTGAAGCTCTGGTTGGATTATTATTTTACTATTTCTAATAGCAATAAATTCTCATCATGCTAAAAAAAAATAAATGTATGACTGCCTAAATGAATATGGCTATATTCAGAGAAGCAAAACTCACTGTGTATTCTGTTTTGGTCTCTGAGGAAATAAAATTAGGGCCACTGAACTGAAGACAAATTCAGGTCAATATTTACAAAAATGGTATCAAAAGAGTCTACAACTGTGTTACAAACAGGAGTCTGAGACCATGGAAACGATGTTATGTATGTCATAATATAGATAAGCAACCCTATTTGCTGAAATGTCTGAACTAGTATAGTAAGAAGGCTTTAAACTCCTAATCCTGCATTCCAAATCTTCTGAGGGACAGGACAGGAGTGACCCCCTGACAGTGTTGCTGTGAGATAGCTCAGTTACAATGGCTCAGGTGCAGAGAACCCTAGAAGTATGTTATGAGGTGACTCGTTTTGGATGCTGGACTCTTCCTACCAAAATACTGCACTGTTTTTAAGGCAGTCACTATGTCAGAAGCTCAGTAGCTCTCCTGAGTGGCACAGACATTCACAGACCTCCATTATAATAACATCGCATGTTCTTTCCTTGGCTGTTGTCAAATGAATTGGTAACAGTGTAGATGTAGGTTATGTCAGGAGAATAAAATCATCCTTCCTTTCACCATAGCCACACATCACATCTAGTTCTTGTCTTGGTTTTGTGACTTAAAAAGTACCTTAAAGATCTCCCATCACAAAATTTCTTAGGTCATAAAGGAGATTGTGGCTAAACCTCCCTCTCTTACTCCAAGTCAACAGGACTTTGAAAATCTGGTCTATACTCCCAGTGCTTGGAGAAGGGCTGAACTTCCAGTAGGCTTGTGGGGAGCTGTTTGCTCAGTGCAACTTCTGTGTTGTTGTTTCTGAGCCGGTCCTTCCCTGCGTAACTCTCCTAGTGATCACACTGTCACAGGGATCCCTGGTGCCTGTCTTTCATAATCACAACACTGTTTACCTCATAGCACTGACTGCGACAAAGAACTTTACAGAGCTGCATGAAAAACTGTTCTGTTGAGAAGAGGGCTTTCAAGGAAGAAGTCAGTGTAACTGTAGGACAAACTAGTGTTAGACTGCTGCCTGTCAGCCAAGAGAACTCCTTGCTATAGTAAGGAGGGAAATGGGTGGGGGGATAACTGGAGCAGGTTAATTTTGGTGACAACTTTGCCAAAAGAGTGTTTGTAGGAGGACAGTGGAGAAAGATAACAGTACAGAGGAAGATGCTATTGAACCAAAATACATGAGGAAGCCCCTCAAAAGGATGATGAAGCTTTCCAGAATCTAAAGAATCAGGAACACTATCTTTTCGGGGGGTCCTAAAGGATAGTACCAGTCAGTATGCCTGGAACCAGGGAAGGAGCGGGTTGGGTACAGAGCCCTGTATTTGGGAAAGGCTGACTGCAGCTGATACACACCTGGAATCATATCCCTAGTAAATAAAGGAGTCCTATGTGGTTGGGAGGCACTAGCAATGAGATTTGTAGGAACATCTCTAATAAAAGGTAGAAAAAGGTCTTTGCTATAACAGGCTTCTGCGAATAAATTGAGGACAAAACAGCATGAAAGGTAAGTGAAAATAAGGCAAGTGGTACTAATAGGGCTAGGCAGCTGGTGCTGTTCTGAAGTGATGTCCTACAATAGAAGTTGGGTATTAGAGGCTGTGCAGGGCCTAGTGAAACTGAGGAACTTTTAAAACTATGTACTGGTACTTTTGAAATTCTGATTCAATGATTGCTCCCTCAGAGGTAAGCCCATATACTGTGGCTTACATCTATTGAATATAGTGTGAAAGGGGTGTCTGGAATTAGAGAAACAAGTACTCCAAGATATTTCTTGTGCAGTTTGTTGAAAATGATAGCATGGAAGCTTATATTGTGCATTCTCTAACTCTAGCTAACTAGAAAATATAACCAAGATTGTTTTACTCTGTGTATCAGACTGCGTAGCTTTAGCCCTTGCTGGTGTTTTAATTTTTTTACAAAATAAGGTAGGAATTTTAAGAAGGGAACATTTTAATGCAGACAGAGGGTAAGGGTACTACCCTACCTGAAAATGTCTTGTTCCAGCTCATAAGTCCTTTGTTGGTCCTCCTGATTCTGCTTCTGCATTTCTTCTTGCTCTTTTGGAGTGAGAGAACTAAGGCCATCCAAGAGCCATTTTTCTCGCAAGGCCTTTTTCTGATGGGGGGAAAAATACAGACAAGTAAAGGTATTTTAAAAGTTATGTAATTCAATAATTTACTTTATTTGTCTTGAGACCATAGGTGTGATCCCCATTCTTGTGCTGTATCTAGCACTGTTAGGACAACCTAACAGTGGTGAATGCCACTGAAAGACAAGTGCTAAAAGCCATTTGTGTCTTGAAATTGACTTAAAAACAAAGTCATTAAAAACAACGTCACATTTTTAGTGTATCTAAGAAATGCTGAGAGGATCAGTTGCTACCTGTAACAGATTAATATTTATAAGTGGATCCAGTTGTGTGTTTGTCCTTAATAAAGTAAACCAGTTGTTTCAAAGTGCATGTACTACAGCCTTGTGCAAAAGGCTCCAGTCAGAAGCGCTATAGTTTTATTTCAATAGCCCTTGTACGTAAATTTGGGAGTGGCGGGAGGGGTGTGAAAGGTGAAAATTTTCTGTAAATAAGGTCTGTACAGGGGGAAGAGATCTCTGGAGTTAGTGATGCAATGCTCTCTCTGGAGTTTACAAGGAATTTGGGTAATTATGGCAGTGAACTTGCACTTTATCTCGTGAGTGTGTGGGATAAGAGAGGGACTGAAAAGGTGGAGCATAAGTTGCTGATGTCTGGTTAGTGTTCCAGCAGACCTGTTACATGTTTAGATGTGCTGTTGCAGGTGTAATCTTGGGCTTAGGTATTTACATCCTGACCTGTTTATTGCCTGTGAAGTTCTTTCTTTACCATAGTGGCTTATAAATGGGTGTCTTACATTTGCACACGTGAGTGGATCTCTCAGCTGTGTTCTGAAAAATATGACTGTATGCACTGATTGCTTCCTACAGCTGCTTTACAATATGAAAGGTGGCACCTGAAAGTCATCAGAGCTCTCTAAAATATGCCTGGTGTAGGAAAAATAGTTATGGACATAACCTCTAGCCTGCAAATATGAGCTTATAAACCATGAAAACTTTCTTGCACTCTTTTTATTCCCTTCAGTCTAACTCAGGAATAGAAATCCAGTTGCTGCCTTGGGGAAGAAGTGGCTGCTTTCAACAAGGAAGGGTTAAAAAAAAGCAGACGGAAGGTTTTTAATTAACTGTGACTTTCTCATTTGCAATTTAGGTTCCTTGAGCTGTCTGATTTTCATGTTGGTTTTTTTTGGTGTTGTTTTTGGTTGTGGTTTGCCTCCCCCTCCCCCCATAGTCTTGTTAATTGTAGGACGTGGTTGAAGATTAAATTGGATTTTGACTGCTGTTGTTTTGAGGCAGAGACTTGCCCAGCACTGGTGAGAAGGCTGCACTATCCTCAGAGCTGCTTGCAGTGGATATTGGAATCCCTGCCTGCATCCTGTGTGTTGAGTCATTCAAGCTATTACTCCCTACACTTTTCTGTTTACTGTATAGTTTACATGAGGTTTTTACTGAGACCCAACTGATGGCAGAAAATGCACGTAGGACCTGAATACCTGAAATTGCAATGCAGTTTTCAACTTGCTTACTGTGACATGCAACACTAGATTCTAGGAAATCTGTGGGAAACAGGGTTGTTCAGGACCAATGTCCTGAGCCTTGTCTCTGGCTGTAAGATCACTTGGCAGCATTTCCTGGCAGTTGTGTTTTAGGCTTAAATGAAATAAATGCAGATTTTTAATAGCATAGTTTTACCTGATCTGGTAGATGCATGTAGTTTCATGCTGGCTCAACTCTTATTGACCATAAAATATTATTTTCTCAAGCTGGGGGGAATACAGTTATTAATTACCTTTCTATCAAGCTGTTTAGATTTTAATGATAAATAAGGCTCTAGAAAAGTGAAATTTTAATCCTGGCTAGAACTGAATTAGTCTAGCATTGCTGTCTCTAAAGGTAAACCTACAATTCCTTGTGAGAACTATGGTGGAGCTGGTGCTGTAGACCTCAGAAACGGATAATACCATTGAACTCAACAAAAGCTTCCTGTACGTATGCGTTAGGCCCAGGAAAACAAACTCCCCAGCTACAGGCATAACACAATAGTGTTATTTTTGCCTTTTCCTAGAGTAATTTGTTGCTGCTTACAACAAAATGCCATGTAGTATTTTTCATTTAACTGGCCACTTCTGAGAGAATGACACATTGTGAAGTTGGAAAGAGCTTTTGAACAGTTTCAAGGCTGCTCCACTGAGGCATTGTCACAAGCCAGTGGAGGAGCAGCTTGAAGCTTTTCAAGGACAGCTTTGGGGCTGTCAGGTTCTTTTCTGCTATAAAGCATCTCTAGCTTTGTACTAGATTGTCCTTGTCTTACATGAAAGCACTTTCATTTTGCATTAGGCTCAGTATGTTAAGGGAGGGGGATACTATACATTGTGGTGTGATAAGACCCTGGGATGGGCCAGAGTACTGGAAAGCAATCCCTTTCTTTGGTAGTTTAAGGTCATGTCAGGAGTACTGTGAAAATATTCTGTAACTTCTGTGAATAATGTGCTACAAGTGCTCCACATGTAATTCTACTGTAATCCTTAACAAGTCTGGACCAAGACTGAAAGATTAATCCTTTGCTGGAAGGTACAGGTGGTTTGAGTTTGTGGTCTTGCTCTCCCAGTGCTATGGCAGTTCATCTTATGGCATGTCAGGGGGTGTGTGAATAATTTTCATAGATGATGTAGTTCAATACTGTTAACTCCTGTAATAAGAAGCTGCGTGACCAGCACCTACAAGGTAGCACTAATGGAGTTCAGGCATGTCAGAAGCCAAAAACTTAAGCTAAACTAGAAAAGCTCTCGGAAAGAACACGTAAAGTGCTGACATTGCTTTTCAAGCAACTCTGCTCCTTTTCCTCGTTGCCTCGGTGAGAAGGATTCCAGGTAGGAGGAAGAAATAGGTGCTAGTGCATCTGGAATTACTTGAGGATGAAATTTCCCTTGTACTCTCACTAGCAGCCACCATTACCCTTTGCAATTCCATGAAGATCTAACCACACAGCATGTCCTCTACTTCATGTGGTAGAAGCACACATGCAGGGAATACATACTGCTTCTCCAGTATAGTTCTACAAGATAACTAAAACCTGTTAAGATACCTCATTGGTCATCTTCTAGTAAGAAGTTAGCTTGGGGACAACAAAGTAATTGAGAAGCTGTAATAGAGAATCCTATTTTCAAAATGGAAGTTCAAAAAAGCAAACAAAAAAAAACCTATAAAAGAAAACATCAACCTTTTAATAAACCTAAGGGTTATGAATAGAAGTGAAGGATAAAATGAGAACAGGATAGTGATATGCAGCTAACAGGAACATCTATATGACAGTGAGTTTTACTAACCTGCACTAGCTGCCTAAGGGACAGGTGTAAGTGATGTTGAATAGGTCATGGAGCTCTAGATTTCACCATGTGCAACCAGTAGGGGTGTAAATGAGTGAAATCACCCTGACTAGGCAGGGAAATGAGCCCTCAAATTACCAAAGTGAGTAAACACTTCAGAAGTCTAAATCTGCTTTTAAGCGATTTGTGCACTGGATTCTTGTGTTATTTGACTCTATTGAAATACCTGATTTTGAAGCATGAATGTTCATTAAGGACAAGGCTTCTGGGGCATCAAGAAGAGGATTTTTATATAGTAATGTTGCATATGTTATTAGGCGTCTGTCTTAGTACTCTGTTGGAAAAAGTAGTCTCCATTTTGGGTGCTCCAAATAGATAAATGGTATGTAAGTATTTATACACCATATATATATATTTAAACATATGTTTGGTCCTTCTTTGCCAAGTGAATAACTTTCTCTACAGATCCTTCATCTGTGTCTCTAGATCTGTTTGCAATACGATTACTTTGAAAATTAAGACTTTTATCAGTATGATTTTTTTCATAGAACATGTAAACAGAACACATCCTCTGTCCTCTTCCAAAGGAAGAGGCATTTCAGTAATACTTTTCCAGGAGTGTTTTAGCTTCTGTAAAATTCCATAAAAGATCTTCAAAATAAGTGCAGGGTGGATTTTTGTGTTCTTAACTTTTTAACTCTGTTGTACCTGTTAATGTTAGCTGAAAGTATGTACTAAATCTGTAAGGAGACTGCCCTATGAATCTGTCTGCACACAGTGGTAGTGAGGATTATCAGGTTGTCTATGATAGATCAGTTTATCCTTCTTTAAAACAAGGGCAGAAGAGTCATTCTGAATTTATAGGTACAGAAACTTGAAACATAAATTGCATTACTTCATGTAGCAAGATGGAAGAAGACAGTCATATGTTTGCTCATTAGTTACAGGACTTGAAAAATATATTTCCCCTCTCCTTTAGGCAAGATGTTACACAATTGGTCAAGCCTGTCCTTATTAGAAGGTCACTACCTTCCAATAAAACCTATGCATGTGAAACTTTTGCATTGGTTTGCCTTGCCCAGTGAACTAGTTTATCCTAACTTCTCAGGCCTGACACAAAAGAAGAAAGTGGATGAAATCCAAGATCAGGTGTCTATTTTGAAGAGGAGTCTGTTTTAAACAGGCTTCTCCCACTTTTGCTCAAGGAGACACACCACACTCCCAGTATTATATTCAACATATCTTGAAACTGTTTATCCACTCACATAATTAAAAAGGTAGGTAAACTACCACATCTTGAAGCATAGATTTTTATCTTATCTTCCTAAATGACATCTACTGCCAAATTATGAGAGACATTTAAAGAATGGTGGTATAGAGTAGAAGTCACTGCAGTTTCAAGTTTTTATAGGGGTGGGTCTTTTCATTTTTTAGTAATGTGGACTTTTTAATCCTGAGTTTATCAGGCCACGTTTCAGGACAATATTTGCAGCATTTATACTTTTTTTAAGGAAAAAATTACAAAGAAACTGCATTATTTTACTCGAGTCATTAAATAAGCTGACAAATGGAAATAGCCAAGTAAAAATAGGCTGCTTTTCTTTCCAGAAAAAAAGTGCAATTTGACTTTAGGATTGTGCTGCACCCTGTACCAAGTGAGATTGCTGTACTGGAATTAAGGAGGGAACACACCCAGTCTGAAATGTGAGGCTTAATTTTCAGCTGTGAGTTATTCCTGGTTATGATCTCATTTTATGCTATGAAAGTGATCAAATAACATTAGCTTCTGAGTGTAATTTTTTTTCAAAGGGTGATGCTTATGAAAGTCAAAAGGAGTCCTGTCCTGGCAAGACTCCAAAAAGCTGTGAGAATTTGACAGTAAAAGAACAAGTTAAATGCATGGAGATTTGCATTCTAAAATCCAAAAACTTTATTCAAGCTGAATGACTTGAGGCTATCTTTAGTTATATAAATCCAATGCTTTACTTACCTTTAAATGTTGGTGTTTCATTTTTTCCTCTTCTACTTTTAGACGTTTCTGTGTAATTTCTTCTTGCAGTTTTCTTTTGTCCTACAAATTAAGAGAACGATAAAACTTTGTTTAGAGAAATTTAGTTGCTAAAACATTAAATGCTGTTCAGTAAGGTGAAATGAATCCATGCAAGTGAAGTCTTATTTTAAAGCTCATATGGCGCTCGGTCAGTGCATAGTTCTTAGCAGCAGCTTATGTGTCCTGTGCAGGTATGGTTTCCATTACTCTCTCTGAAGTATGTTTAAATGTGTTAATGACCACAAAGCAGGGATGATTCAAGTTAAAAATAGTTTACTGCTGAAATGGATAGGGGAAGAAAACAGGAAGAAATAACATTTGAGCGTGATTGTACATGCAAAATTAGGTTAGAAATGGGTCCTAACCAAAATTCCTAAGGCAGTTCACACAATTAGGAAAGAGTCTGCATGTTCTATACTGTGCAGCTGTGATGAAGCACTTCATGTATTTTGTTGTTACCTCTCAATAAAAAAAAAAGAAATAATTGTGCACAGGCTGTTTTCTTGCCTGCTGAACTTCAGGAGGAAAAACCTATAGCAATACTGATCTATCATAGTGCCACCTTCATCCTTTTTGCTACAGATTACAGAAAAATGGAAATGGGTGAACAGGCTCCGAATGCTGGCAACACTTGTGTCTTTGGATAGCTGCTGTCACATGGAGTATCCTTGTGGCTCCTCTGTGAGGCCAAACACCGATCTAGTACTTTGTGTCCTCAGCAGCCAGTGGGAATGAAATCATGCCAAAGGAAACTAACTTTTACAGGCTGTATTAATAGGCTATTCTCTTGGTTAGCCTTAACGCTATAAAATCCTATTACTAGATGTGGAAAGCTTGACACTTGTTTCCTGGTATGTTTTAGGGAATTAAATTGAATCATCTGTTGTCCTGTGCAGAAGTGTTTGCTGACTGGAGTTAATTTCTTCACAAACATAGGAACAGACTTGCCCTTTCAGCTCACCTGAGGAACCAGCTGCACATATAGAGCATAGAAAATCAGAAAGGAAGTGCTGGGCATAAGGCTTGGGAGTCATTCTCCACTGTTTCCCTAGGATCTAGGATTTGGAAATAGGAAAAGCCATACTGTGCCTGGCTGAATCACTTCAGGCTTACTGGAAATGAGAAATTACCAGTGGGGCCACAGGCTGTAAGGACATTGCTGAAGGATAGGAAGCAGAAGAAACCACCTAGTCTTGTGGAGGTTGAGGTCAGGACTACAGGCTGGCCAAGCACAACTGATGATATTCAGGGGTTTAGTAGGTGAACAGTGTCAGTGTTTTTTCTTTCAGCCTGTAAAGTGCGGTAGCCACCTCTAAACACTAACTGTACTTTACAGTTCTTCCTTGATGGTGTTAGTGGTACTTTCAGAAACATTAGTCTGCTGCTTTAATACACCAAAGAGAGCAGGTAGGGATCTTACCTCAAGATACATGCTACCTTCATCTCTGTAGAGGGTTTGAGCTCTTTAATACTGTTAATAAAGCTACTTATCACTACAATATGTAATTTTTCTGCAATGTGCCTTTTTAAAGACTTTAACAAAGAGCTGCTATGCTGGATTTTAATCAGACAATTCTGATTTGGCAGACATCTGGCTTTTGACCTTCACATTCTTTCCTTAATTGGGAAATATTCCTGATCTTATTGTATAAATGGCCTTTAAATAATCCATCATTTGATGAGCAAGTTGGACAAGAGCTTGTGTTTATAGATTGTTACAATTCTTAAGGAAACCACCTTTTCTGTACTAAAATTCTGTATAAGATTCTTAGCTGGAGAATGAACTTTTTGTTGGTTTATACTATTAAAAACTATACTGTCATATTAAGTAACCTTTTTGTACAAATAGAGATGTGTACTAAGAGTAGTCTGAGTAGTCTGAAGTGAGAAGTGGTACACAAAAATACTGTGCAGACACAAATTGGAGTGTAAAGGCACAAAAAACTGCATTTCACATTAACTGTGTAATGAGGAACCAATTCAGTAATGACACTTTTGTCCATTTCTTTTGTTAGAGGTCTAAATTTCTTTTGCATTTAACTTTTTTTTTTCTCTTAAAGTTTTCTGCTTGTATCCTTTGGTGTTTTAATGTGTTTTAATTTCACTCACTGGTAATAAACATCCATTATACAATTATAGATTGTCTTTTATATATCTAGTCAAAGAAAGCTGAAGGTCTAATGCCAGAAGCTAAATCCAAAGAAGATGTATGAGGAACCTTTCTGAACCTTGTATTGCCAGAATAATTTTTAAAACCTTTTAGGACACTTACTACAGTGTATTTTGCTTTGCTTTGTCTTCAAATCATGTCTTGCTTTACAAAGCTTTGATTATACAGTTTGTGGAGTAAATATTTATTCCTGTGTAGCTAAGGGATCCGTATTTCTACTAAAGTTCATACTCTGCCACTGTAGGTAGCCAGGTTGCTGGCAGAAGTCCTCTAATCCTCTCTTACTATGCTCTTGTTAATGTGGACAAGATCTGTCTTTTATGAAAGAGCACTTTCGTCCTGTCCTCTCTGTTGTGTATCAGTGCAAAATGAGAACTTGAGCCTTGGTCCTAATTTTCACTCCTAGTGAAATATGAAGGAATCCTTCCAGACTTTTGAGCATACAAAACAGTTGTGTTCTAAACTGGATCTGTCTGAAAGAAAGGGAAACGCATCTAGAGAGCAGTGTCTTGTTAGGTATCCTGTATGCCAAGTCTGTTAGTTTGTGTCAGTGTTCCACAGTGGCACAAATGTTGGTCTGTTTGGTCCCATGGCAGATGCAATGTATTTTCAAAGCCACTGGAGCAGCTAATGTTTTAGCTGATGTACTTTTGTTTTCATAGAATTTTCCAGAGGTAATGCTTGGTTATTGAGGGGTCTTATCTGGATGTATGGACACTTTAGTCTGATGACATGAGACTGTAGAAATATAATAATGCAAGTCTTTAATCATAATTCTAATCTTCTTTAACATTTGTTTTCCTACAGAATGGAGGATTTTATGAGATTTGATTGAGTCTAAGGTTTCTCTTTTAATGTTTTGTCTCAATGTTTGTCACAGCAAATGGTAAAGCTCTTGTATTGTGAGATACAAGAGTCCCTTTAACAAAGTGGATGCATTTGATTTTTTTAAATTGTTATATTCTATATACACTAGCAGCAGGTGGAAGCTACATAACAGAGCTGTGGGAGCATCAAAATCTTACAATAATACTAATAATAGGGTTTTCCTTTTTGCTTTGTTACATAGAAAAATGAAAACTGAAATGCCCTAGTGGCTCTGGGAGAGCCAGATGCTGTAAAGGAGCCAGGCATTTAAAACCAGAAAGCAATCAGACTTCAGTGCACGGGTGGTTGTTTACTACTCTGAGTGCCCCTTGCTATGCTCTATTAGATCCTTTACAACATACATCTTGTAGGTAACACTTGAAATTCCCAGGCATGTTGCTTAGGGTAAACCTCCCCAGAGCCACAGAGTAACCTGCAATTCTAATTGTAACACACTGTTTTCTTAGACAACTCATACTGCAGATTCTTAAACCTGATGATAACTTCACCTTAATTTAGGCCCCTTTATTTCTGCAGTGATTTATAACAAATACACTGTTTAAATTGAATGCTATCAATGAGAGAGCATATAGTTCCTTTATGCAGGAAGTATAATAAATGAAGTCATGTCCAGAACCGAGATTATTTCCTGTAATGCAAGACACTGGAAGCTGTCACAGTTTCTTAAAACAATACTTCTCCAGTGTTCATTTGGAGGCAAAGCAGCAGCCAGAGGATGCTAATCCTCGTACATTCATAGGAGTCCTCATCAGGCAAACGTGCTGCCCCATTCCTCCTGCCAGATACCAGGAAGTGTAAAACACTGCAAGGCCCAGACTTCTCTGTTGTGCCAAAACATTTCTTATCTTTGAGCCCCTACACTGGAGACAAAGTTCAGGTTATGAGTGTGGTTCAAACACAATTACAGTTAAACAAACGAACATACTCTAAACCCTCTAGGTTTGACCAGAGATGATCTTTTGAGGTCAGGTCCAATCCCTAACATTCTGTGATTTTCTGTAAAACCTTTCAAATTACCTTAATGTGGGCTTGAGTCAGGTCTCAAGCAAATGGGCCTGTTGGCTTTTGTCAAGTGTCGTAATTAAAACCCAAGCTATTCAACTCCCGTAGATTTCCAGTTATGGCTTCTCACATGCATTTTGGTTCCAATAAGGTATTTTTTATCTCTGCCCACTATTTATTCAGCCTGCAGTGATCTTTCTGCAGTTTTTCTTTCATCCCAAATGGCTAAATTATGTTTCATATTAATTCTTTTGTAACTAAATAGGCTTCAGAGGTGTTTAAATCAGAGAAGAATTTGGAATCAGCCATTTTTATTATATTCCTTTAAAAAATAGCTCAGTAGTTCCTTTAAAACACAATAAATCTTTTTAATCAGATTCCCTTTTGAGGAGAAACTGAAAATGTTTTCTAATGTCTTCAGCATAAACTTCAAGTTTCTTTTTCCCTCTGAAAACAAACAGGCAGGAATTTGCTTAATCCAAGCTTGCAGTTTTTTTACTTTTCAGATGGCAATATTTGTGATAGATCATCAGTAATTCAGAAATTGTATTTAAATCCGCAATTCAAAATGAAAATTCTTTCATACCTCAGTTTAGCTGTGAAATGGGGAAAATTGATTTGTTCTGGAATTCTCTAGCTGCCTTTTGACCTGCTGTCCTTCAGGCAAACATTCAGTTGTGATGATAGTAATATGTATTTTAGACTGTCCAGTAGCGATTTGCAGTCATCCTTTCACTGCTTTGAATTTAATGTGAAAGCACAATACAATCCATAATAAAGCCAGTACAGGCAACTTAGCTTGGAAATTAGAATTAACAAGTAACGATTTTAAGCAGACATGTCTTTGTTGTCCTGTCCTGAGATAAATCATTATTCAGAAAACACATAGTAGCTCATTAACATAATACTATTTCTAAGCTTTTTTTTTTTTTTTTTTTTTAGAGCAAGTTATAACTATAAACACTTACTGTTATGGCCTGGAATCTTTCTTTCAGCAGTTCAGCTTCTTCCATTCTAAAAATCAAAAACAGACAAGTAGTGAAGGAAAACAGAATGAGACCATAAGCAAAAAGCCTCCTGGTGGGGCTACAAAACAAAACAGAAAGAAAGAAAGAAAGAAAAAAAAAAAAAAAAAAAAAAAGCTGAGGTGATTTGATCCAATTCCAGAGCAGAGAGAAGGCAGACTTTTTGACTTGTCAGGAGAGTCCCTGAACAGATGAGCAGATCAGTCCAGACAGACACATGTAATGAGGGTGTGTAGAAGAGGCAGACGTAGAGAGTGCTGGCATGAGTTGACTGACAAGTTGGAACAGTGGAGCACAAGCCCTTTTCCTTCAGAAGCTGCCAACTCTTTGTTTTAATGTGCTCAGTTAGTGTGCCACTGCTTTTTTAACTGTTGAATGCCCAAACCCAAATCTTCCAGGGTGATGGTAGAATTAAAATGTTGTTATATTCCTGTTTCTCTTTCTTCCCTTTTCTACGCTTCTTGTGATAAACATATTTTAAACTTAGTAAGTATTTGTATTTCTTCTGAAACTTATTTCAGCTGTGTGTTTTAACCTGTTGTAATGTCAGCACTGTAGGTAGCATGGGGTTTTTTTCTGAATGGCAATATTGATTGTTTCCTAGATGAAATTTTTAGAGAAGCTGTATTCATAGTTGGAAGAATGTTTTAGAACTGCTAACCTAAGGTAAAATAAAGTTTAAGCAATCAAGTCTGTCACTGAACGCAAGTGTTAATCAGTGCAATTACTGGTCAGCTCTCTAGGACTCAGGGGAAGCTTTGTCTAAGTAAGGATTTCAGGATCATCATTTCAGTGTTACCAAGATAAGTCTAAACTGCCAGTGGCTCTCATGCTGCATTTCCATTCAGCTGACTTGAAGGGTTTTTTGCTGTGGACTTTTGCTGAAAACAGCATTATGCTCCTTAAGGGATGCAGTACATTTTGACCTTTCCAATTACATGAGTGAGAATCAGCCTTCCAAAATCAATCTAGGAGATTGCAAATATTGCAAAATAAGTGCAACTGCCTCTAGTAAAATCCAGTTGTAAGAAACATACTAATCAAGATAAAGCTGAATTCAAACAGCATAAAGATGCCATGTGAATCTGGAATTCCTTTGTCACCCTCAGTGTCATGTAACTTAAGTCTTTGTAAGGACACCGACAGGAGAGGCAGTCAGCATGTTTGGATTGTTTTTTTTTACTGCTAATTTACTGAGATGAGTAAACTCAGCAGTATTTGGTGGTTTTACTTTACATGTCAGTATAGTGACCTGACTCTTAGTGGCAAATCAGGCTCATTACTAGCAAATTCTAAGACATTACAGAATTGAATGCTTGATTGTGGAGTTACATCCTCATAATTCAATATGAATTAATATTTAGTTTCAGTTTCTACTTTTCTAATATGTCATAACTCATCCATGTACATAAGCAGATTATCCCCTCTCCACACAGGGATTAAGGATGCAGTAATGTTTTGTTTATACTGTGATCCACCCTGAGGTTTTGTTCAAGCTTGCAAAGACCCCATGTTTTATTCTCCAGTGTAGATTTTTTTTTTAATATTAATATATGCCTCATTTGGTCAGCACCTGAAATTAAAAACATTACCACATAAAAGCAAATGTGAAGTTCAAAGGCAAGTGTGCTGAGGTATATGAGGAGACAGATTACATGGGAATTTAAATGTGTTCATTTCATGGACTTGAGAATAAATTCAACAGCCTCACTGAATTAAATATATTGTGTCTGCAGAAGCCAATAGACACACAGTCTTTCTGTTTAATCTTTCATGAGTTAGTGTAGCCTGCCTTATATTTTAAAAAAAAAACCCAAAACAAAATAAACACACACAAAACAAACCAAAATAAAAAAAAACCCCAAACTTGTTTCATCTTTGTCTTCAGAAAAGATTATCTTAAAATTTAGCTGCATATGTGGACTTTAAATATTTTTAAACGTTTTGAAGCAGCAAATTATTGCATTAGAAATAAGGAAGTCTGGTTTGGACCAGAATCTGTACTCCAATATAAATGGGATTCTGTCTCAGTAAGTGGAAGAATGAGATTGCTATTTCAAGTTCAAATTCTGTGAAATTAGAATCAGTGGGATTGCATTGCTTTGAATTTTTATAATCTAAAATACTTTCCTAACATTATGCTCCAAAATTATTTAAATGCTTTTAAACACCTTACTTGTGGCTGTTACTTATTTACAGACCAAAGTAGTATTTAACATGTTTTTCCTTGATCTAAACCCCCGGTAATTTGAAGTAACCTGAAGATGGTTTCTAAAATGTTGTTTCCCTTTTTAAGTGACCATTATTAAGAAATTATGTAAAGCTCACCTTAAACATATTAAATTGTTTAAATAGTATATATCCCTTTGCTAGGCAGGATTTGTTATTCAGTCAATAGGTTGTTTTCCAGTTATCTTAATCCTATTCTAAATGAGATTTATGTGCAAGAGAAGAAATGGACCAGCTGTCATTTTGTCTGCCCCTTAAGCCTTTACCAATAGGAGCATCCATTGTGTTATAGGTTAGACAGAGCAGTGAATCTGAGCAGCAGTTTTCAGTCTGCATGATTCTTGGAGCAAGGCTTTTCAGAACTTGCCTGCCAGAAATATATCCAGAGGAAACTATCTACCTATTCTACAAGTTTAAGGGGGTCTTGGGAGGGGGGGGGAAGAAAAAGGTAACTTCTGGAAGAATAATGCACTAGCCTGTTTTTCTGTAACTGGCAACTGTTTGTTTTGGTTTTGTTTCTTTTGTTTGTAGAACAGATTCTGAGTTATGCAGAAATTGTTGTATCACGTGACAAGTCATACAGGTTGGATTTTTTGGGCTTCACTTCTTCCTTTGTTCATTTCCATTTTGCACTGGGTACCTAACGTAGGAGTAATAATGAGAATCTAAAACACAAGATGAAAGAGTTGCATTATGAAGTCTTACCAAAAAATAGGTGGGAATGTAGAAGAATGCGATTACCTGAACCAAAATCTAGAGCAGGACCACAGAAGCACTTTCATAGCTGGAAATGCAAGTTCTGTTGTCCATTTCTGGAGTAAAGTCCGAGTACTGACATAGAGAAATTCTGGCACTTCAGAACTGTAGTGGGTCTCCCTGGCCATACTCTACAAACAAAACCATCCTTATTTCTACTTTTACTCATAACACTGGGATTTCTTTTGAAACAAATGCTTAACTGAAGGTAAGACATGTAGAGTGAATTCAAGATTCCTGTAGTAGCAAATAGCTCCTTGTAAGAAAGACCTCCCTAAAGATAAGGAGCAAGATGATGTCACTTTTTCAAAAGTAAGTTTGAAGTGAATGGAGTTGATCAGATTTTTACCAGTTGAAAATACAGCCTACACTTGCTGGAAAAAGTGGTTACTGAGTTAATGAATCACCATTTTGTGTATCTTAACTAGTCTGATAATTTTGCTTCATGATGAGCTGCCTTCTGTAGCTGTGTTTGAAACAGGAAAAGGGCATTTTGCACTTGGTGTCAAAGTGAATTTTTTAATTTTTATGGTGAGAAAATGTACTGCCCCTGCACATCTCTCTGCATGTAGACTTGAATCTTTGACAACAGAGGAATGGAGAGAAGATAAATTTTATTGAAGGTCCCTCACTGAAAATGTCTACTGCAGCATCCTATCAATTGACCCGAAGGTCTGGTGTCTGGGATGCAACAGCTGCTTGAAAAATGGTCTCTTCTATAGCTAGACCAAATATTTTGCATTTTAAAGGTGAAAAATAATCCAGTGAGTTAGAGATACATTGAGATACAGAAATTTGAAGATCTAAACCCTTTGTTAATTTCAGGTGAAAGGTGTACAAATAGGCAACTAAAGCCTTTGGGCAGTTGCTCCTGATTTTTTTCTTTTAGAGAGACTTTAGCTGTATACCATTTTTGAAAAGAAACAAGGTCCCTTTCACTCAGGGGTTGGTTTTGAAGGCTGTTTCCACCATCAGTCTTCAAAATGCTTCTAGCATTTTCAGTCAACAGTGCATTTATGTTGCTCAATAAGTAGCAAACAACTTTTGTCCAGGATACATCTAGTTGAGGAACTCTTTTTTTTTTTTTTTTTTTCTTCTTTTTTTCTTCTTTCTCCCTAAAAAGCTTAATACAGTTACATTTCTCAGTGATAGAAAACTTAGCCCTCAGTTATCTGAGCACTTAGGCTTAAAGTCCAGAAAAAGAATACTATCCAGAAGCAGCACCTGTCACAATAAATTTGTTTTAATTTAACCTGATTTATTTCATATTATAAATAACATTTTCATGTATCCATCAAGTCATAAATTCCAAGCTAAACTGGAAGGTGTTTCATGACAAATGTGTGTGTTGTTAATAGCGAAAAAGGCTTTAAAGTGAGGATAACCTAGAGAGACAAAGTTAAAATTATTCCTAGAATACAATTTTATATACTTGAATATATGTATATATACAAATATGTACTTTATATAAAATAATTATTAGTAATTAATGAAGATATTAGGTATATTTATGGGTACTTATAAATGCTTAAATATTGACTCTAGGGGTGCATATAACTACCAGGCTAGTCATGTGTAGAGTGTCTATAGGAGACTTTCTCACTGCTTGCTTTCCTTCTGTGGCTCATAGATCTATAGCTTTCCAGCCTCTCAGTTTCTGTCGGTCACTAAATCTTTAATCTAATGACCTGTTGAGTATGTGGAATTGCCTGACTCTTATTGGGTGAATAAAGTTTAAGGTGCTTTCTTTTATACTTGAGTCAGAATCCAGATTATATTAGTCAATATGCTTAGAGATACGTGGTAAATCTGTGGAGGGGGAAAAAAAAGTCTCGTCTCTGTATCAAATTATACAAAGTTAGAAATTATGAAAAAATGTATACATATTTTGCATCTTAGAGGAAGTTCATAAAAAAACAACTGCCAACTCTGAGAGGGGATTAAAATTTTGCCTTGAAGACCAATTTTGGAGAAGTAATTCTTTTAACATAATGAATTTCTCGGGTCTTCCCACTGAAGAACAATATCTAAGTATCTCAGTTTTATACAATTTTATGAAGCTAAATTCTACCTTCTTTACTTGTCTGAGTAGATAACCCCCCTGAATATCTGGAAATAAAAGCCTGGAACTGTTATGTTTCTGTTAGTATAACTCCTTTCCTGTTGCTATTCTTAACTATGAATATATTAAGTCTTTATAATCGAACTAAAGAAACAGCCGTTGGGCATTGCCATCAATTGTCTTAAACATTGATTATTGTAACTGTATTTTATAATAAATCTGCTTGTCAGATACCTTTCAACATTCGTGACAAGTTTTAGAATGCAGCCCAGGCTCCACTGTCTCCTCCCCAGTAGCTGTGTACGTTACGTGCACACTGGAGCCTTGCTATAACTGCTGCTGTGCTAAATGCAGATCTTGCCCCTATGGGCTAAAATGACACAATTAACTTCGACAAAGTCTTTTGAGTATTTTTTTTTAATCAGTTAAACAAGTTTTTTGTAACCTTTTTCATGTTCACAGACACTTATCAATTCTTGGCCCTTTATATTTTCGAAATGAAACTCTGAGTGTGGGAGATTTTCCAAAGCAGCTTTAACAAACTCTGTTGTCTCATTTAAAAATCACACTTCTTAATCTTAATCACACACACAATTAAGTGTAATTACTGTGGTGATATTAGATGTGAGATTCTGAACAGAATGTGTTCAGGTGCTTAGATAAGTGGTAGGATTGTGTTTGGTTGGTTTGGTTTTTTTGTTGGTTTTCTTTTTTTTTTTCTTAAATATAATCTGAAATAAAGAAAACCACAAAGAGTTGAAAAACTCAGGATCAGACCCTTAAACATGTTGTAGAATGCATTGCTTTCAACCCAGCATTTTCCAGCTGCTGCAGAGACACACTTCTAAGAATAGTGCAGAGTTTTAAATCCTACCCAGCCAACTGTGTGGGGAATTTTTAGCAAGACTGAGAACAAGCTTTAGTTGTGTAGTTTGGTTGTGTTTCATTAAGTGAAACCAAATACCTCATAACCAGTGCCAAATCCTGGGGAAACTAACAACACCCACACGGGTACCGCCGTGTCCATAGCGAGGTAAACTGCATGACATATTCTTCTGATTCTTGTTTTCTGATGCTCTCAGAGAAGAGTAGTGAAGTTTGGGTCTAATAGGGGTCAGTAGGATTGCAGAGCAACACTAGGGTCTTGCAGACATATTTTTGTGAACACTTAGTGTTAGGTGTGAGCTCTCAGAGTACAAGTGCTGCTGGTGGAAGCTTTGAAATTATGGATGATTTGGTCTGAAAGACAGAGCTGAAGTAGGAATTCCTTAGGAGAAAACCTTTCTTCTGGAGCTGGGGGGGAGCCGGTGATGGGTGGGGTGCAAGAACAAGACTGGAGGTGGCAAAGTCATTCAGCAAGTTTCCCTAATGGCCAACCTCTTGTTTGCAGTCTGAAGAGTGGTAGCTATATAGGTTACATCAGATGATTCCCATCTCCTGAGGCGTGGGCAGAGCGCTCACTCTGCTTCCCTGGGAAGCTGCTTAACCAGCCTGTGCCTGTAACAAGATCTACCCTGAGCAATGGAGCTCAGGTGTTCTGCAAGACAGAATGAACCTTATCTGATAGCTCTCAGCATGCAAAGAGGAATTACTGCTTTCTCCACCCACACTTCCAGTCACATTTTCCAGCCGCTTTCCTTTTCTCTGACTACTCTGTGAACCAATGAAACTTGCTAATCTGTCAGGAAAGCAATAAGGAAAATGACCCCTCCAAAACCAAACCTAAACCCCCAAATCTATGAGTGTCTGCCATGCCAGTGAGACAAATAGGCTCAAGGGGAGATGAAAGTAATGCTAGGGAGTAAGAAAGAATGGGGTTCCTGCTTGAAGACAAGCAGTGAGAGGAGAAAGATGGAGGAAATGTAACTCTCTTGGCAGCAGTGTGTTGCTAGATGTACTTGGCCATCTTTTACAGGCCCCAGGTTTACCTTACCACAGTGGTCCAGGGACCAGAAGAGACCTTATTCTGATGTGTATAATGAGCATGTACGCTTAGCTGTTTATCTGAAACTTGAAACTGCTGTGAAAACATGATGACTTCAGACTCTGGCAATCCTTCCTGTGCTTCCAGATATTCAGTATCCTGTGCTGTGGGCGGGCAAAAAATATCTTGCATACAATTTGTTTTGCGTAAGCCTTTCCAAGTATTAATGGAAAAAAACCTACATGATAAGATTACGCAGAACTTTATTGTTAGCAGAGCTGATAAGATTATTTAAAGCAGATAACAGTTGTTGCAAATAGAGACCTGTTTTCTTTAGTGAAGACTTTTTTTTTTTTTTTTTCCTGAGGAGTTTGTTATTTGGAAGTAGTGGCTGAGAAAAGCTCTCAACTTGTCAGTCGTTCAAACTGTTAATTTCAGCTGTCCCCTGTTCATTTGCAGTGTCGGGTAGGTCATCTGAATAACACGGGGACTCTGAGCGGCTGACGCCTGCCACGTGGAGCACCAAGTGATGCAGCGCAAGCAGCTGAAGCTGAATAGGCATCCAGATGCCTGTGAGAGTGTGTCACCAACTTATAGTTTTCAACAGATTCAAATATTTCACTTCTGTTTCTCATAGTACTGTATATTTACTTAACCCATTACCTTAGAATAGTGATTATTAACTAGGAACAAAAAAATTTGGTCTAATATGGTTTCAATTAATTATCTTGTAAGATCTATTTTGATCATCAGGATTTCAGACATGTTTCATAGCTACATTTTCATACTAGAAAGGCAATATTACCTTCCTTCTTTTCATCTGAATCTGAAGTGGATCCTCTGAGTGATATTATCCTATTTGCTTGGTACTCACTTAGCATGAAATTATGTAAGAAGTTTGAACTGATACAATGGCCGTGTGGCGCTGAAAAGAGGCATCCTGCTTCTCTCTCTCTGTCCTGGACATGTAATTCCACATCTTACTTGGCTGTCTGCTCACTGAATCAGCTTGCTAAGCTTTCAGGAATCTAACGAAGCAAAAAGGTGGCTATTGCTGAGTTAATGAAGTCACACTGTTGCCCAGAGAAGTCTGATGAGTGCCAGAACATGGTAAAGGAAGAGGGCAGACTGTGGAGCTGTTTCTCCTGGAAAATGCAAAGGAGGGTGAAAGAGCAGGGAGGAGTAGGAAGGAAGGGAATTGGTGGTAAGCTGTTAAAGTAAGCTGTTAAATGTAAATTTACCTTTACAGACTATTTAATACAATGTGGCAAATCTTTTTTTCTTCCCCCTGAAGGCTGAATAAGCCTTTCAAACACTATTGGCAGATCAAAGGTTAATGTTTTATTACCATCCATGAATAACACAAAAAATAATCTGGCTGTAAATTCTATGAAAGAATCTTTTGGGGAAGATAAAAGCTCTTCTCGTACATTTTCAGATCAAGTTATTTACCCCATGACAGTAAAAAAACAAGCTAATCTGCTGCTCCTGATACTGCTTGATTAGATGTAATTTCTGAAGAGTATCTTTGCAAATTTCTCTTCAGCCTAGCAAGCAGGATCTTTGCTTAGTTGGGAGTTCTGTTATGGTCTTTATAAATTCCTCACTGTCCAAATGCACCTGGAGACTGATGGCCTGCAAAGGCTGAAGCTGAAGACTATTTTAATAATCTATTTTAGCAAAACATTTTTAAATTTGAAAATAGTAGGCTGCAAGTGAAATGACTTTTTGAAAAGGGCTTTGATGCATGGTGTTGATCTGGAAAAGGGTCTTGTTAGGTAATTTCTCATCTCACACAGTATTAATAGCAGCTTGCTGTAAAGGGAATCTAGCTGTATTGTCAGGCATACAGCTGATGCAGTCAGGACACTTAAAGAAGCCAGTTCTTGGGGTCTGGATTAGAAACTTAATCCACATTTCTTGCTTATAATCATCACTGAATTGGACACAATTAATTGTGGTGCTTGAAGGAGAAATCAAGAAGAGTAGCAATTCTAGTTAACTGCTGTCCTCCTGTAATTCAGTTGGTCTGTTCTTATTTTGCCTGATGCAGCTCAAGATCGTAATCAAATTTTTCATTATCTCAGGGCTGTATAGTGCTGTACGATAAATGTATATCCTCAGTTTCTCCTGGACCATCAGCAATGGGAGAAGAACTGAGGAATGAGTAGCACACAATAATATGTCCTTTCACGGAAGGAACACCACGTGTCAGTTTAAGCATCAACAAGTTTTCACATAGTCTACACTTCAAACACTGGTAAAAGTTAATAATTTATATATGTATATTTTTTTTCTGCTCGGTCTTAAGAATGTTCTCTATGTAAATACCCTTTTTCCCATTGTATGAAGTATATGTTAATATAGGTAGATTCCTGTTAAGACTTGATTCTCTTAAAAGAAAGATAGTTACATTAGTATTGTTTGGAATTTATACCAGAAATCTCAATAACTGTTGCAATGATTTATTGTTGCTTAATGTTGTAGCTCTGAAAGGGAAGACCTAAAGTTGGATAGATCAAGCAACTTCAGTAACACCAATTTACACCTCCAAATGGCAGAGGAAGGCACTTTTGGGGACCTAATGATCTATCTGAAGGAAATGGGGGCTTAACCACAGCTGAAGTATGTTAGCTCTCTTTAGTCCTAAGAAAAGTCCTACATCAAAATCATTCTGAAAGGGTTCTTGTTATTTCATGGTTGACATAGTTCCATTTCATCTGTGTTGGTCATATCTAGATAACTATATATGCCTTTTAATCATATAGGCATATTTCTTATATTATTTTCTAACCTCTCATTAGTTTCATAATTCTGTAAATATCTCAGTAAAATACTTTTTAAAAGGGTATTCCACACCCTCCCTCCTCCAAATAGTAGAAGTTCTGCAGTTAGAGATGCACTGAGGGATACCCGTTCTTTACAGAAGCAGAAAATTGCTCTTGTAATCATTTGGCCTCAGAGAACAGGAAAGAAGTTCCCCTTAGTGGGAGAGATGATTGTTGGCTTTCTAAAACTAACTGAAACAATTTTTTAAGATATGCACAAGAATTCTTAAGAAGTGTAACATGGATCCAAAAAGGAGCAATTTCTATGCATTATGATCACAGCTTTTAGCTATAGTTAGCTTAGTTTAGACATGTTCAGATAGTGACATGGGAATCTGTCCTGAAAAATACATGTGGTGGGGATTTTCAGAGCTGTGTAAGTGTCCCCTGCTTGTACTGATTGTCCAGAACTGATCTAATTCTGCCAGCTGTGTGCTACCATATGCAAATTAAAAATTGGAATTGACAGTGATGGTAGTGGAATAGGTCTGCTCAGTGGCTTCTCCTCAAAGGGTTAAAAGCAACTCTTCTTTCAAGTCTTCATTCCTTTAACTGCAGCCTTTTGTCTTAATTGCCTTATCATTCTGACAGCTTCAGCAAAACTGACAGCAGCACCTGAGCTGTTGGCTGGTACTTTCTCCAAACTGATAGCATCTGCTTTCCAAAAAACCTCCTGTGAGCCTCAGCCTCTTCAACCTCCTCCTCCCACTTCTGCTAGACATTATCCTAATCCTCAATCTTTCTCCTATCCTATATTAATCCTATAAACCCTGAGCAAATCTGTCTACCTCTGTCAGTGTTCGGTGAGGAAGGTGCAGGATGACAGCCCTCAGCAGGCATGGTCTGCACTGACAGGCTGTGGTCAAAACCGACTACAGTTTGAATCCCTTGGTTTAATTGTCCCTATCCTAAGCAATTATGAAACACTCAGAGCAGCTTTAAGCACTCATAGGACCTTCTAAAAATATTCCTTCCATACTGATTCCTTAGGTTGTGTTGTGTATAATGCTTGTGATGTAGGACTGTCTTTGAGTGAAATATAAATGGTAGTTTTGAAAACAGCATGAATACAAGAATAGCTACATAGGACAGACTTTGAAAGTTCATGAGCATGACTGCAGTAATTGGGATTTTATTCTGGTTACACAGAGCGTTCAAAGAGGGAGTGTGAATCAGCAAAACATCTTGACTCTTGATTCTTCTTCTCTTCCAGAAAACTACTTTGAATTCTTCAATTAACCTTTCCTTGGAAGTACTGCTTCCCTCATGGTTTTCTAATTCCTGTAGGTAGAAGGTCTCTGTAGTACATCTGTCAAAAACATCTGATACAAAAGGCGTGTATACTAGAGACTGCCACAAGTCCTCCTGTGCTAAATCAAGATTTTTAAAATCCACTTTCTGTTCTGTGGGTTTTTTTTTTTCCTGCACTATCCTACATTCTCTTATCCCAGATTAACCTCTTAGTTGTATTTTTCATCTGTTTTTTGCCTTTAATTTACTTACTTGTCCTGTTTGATTAGCCAATGAATTTTTGTCTGATTTACAGTAAAACTCCTACTTAGTGAAAACAATGACTAATGTCTCTAATTTACAGTTACCTCTATTATCTAGATACCTTCAGTTTCAGACATGATTGGGATAAGACATTTTAATTCTTTGGTTTGTACATTTGATTATTCATTTATTTTGTCACTTATTCATTGTAAAGAATTGTATCCTCCTGAGTAATGAAAAGGTTTACAGCAGTTCATGAACAGGGTGCCATCTCTTTCCGTGTGGATGTGGGATGATTAAGCAGTTTGAGATGTATGGTGCATTCTCATTTATCTGTAGGGTAGACCAGTAGTCTGCCTGGGTTAATCCCAGCACTTTAGAAATTTACAGAGGGTCTCTGATGGCATCTGCCTCCAATCTGCTTAATGGCAAAACAGTTAGAATTGCCTAATCGCCTAATTGCTTTTGGTTTTTAATTTCAAACTCTGGTTTGCAAAGCTTGTATCAATAACACAGCATTATGTAGGAATAGCTGAAGATCTCTCTTCCCTTTGTCTTTGGTATAGTGTCTTCATTAGCAGCATTTCCTACCTTTTCTCTGGCAATAATGCCTACACGTGGGAAACAGACCTTTGCAGTGTGGCACTCTGCAATTCAGAAATTACAATCTGCTCTGTTCTAAGAAAGTGAATCTTATTTTTTTTCCTTAATGCTCACCTGTATGTGACATAATGTAAATGACAGTACTAGTTTGCAATTATTATAATTCAAAACCAGTACTACCAGAACTAAGCCAACAGAACGGTATTCACAGTGGTTGAGATTTTGATGTACCACTGTGCAGTAGGAAGACTGTGCTTGTTAAATCAAACTGTAAGCAGCCTTTTGTACTCTTCAGTGTTTGGATCTGTGGTACTTTAAAAACCAAAACAAGAGAAACTGAAAGCAACTGATTCTAAAAACATCTGATCCAACTGGTGTTGTCTTCCTGTTAGGTATCTTGATCAGACAGTTCTGGCTGGAGGATTAATATACTGGCTGGGAAAATAATATAATAATTGTAAATTCCTCTTTGTTCCTTTAAAGAATAAAAAAAAGCTGGCAACTTACCACTTATCTTCATTGCTATATAAAAACTTTTGGTAAGAGAAGCTTATGATATATAAGTAGAGAATACACTTACAATATTTTGAAGAAGCATGAACACCAAAATTAGGCTTTTGTGGTTTTCCTCACCTCTCAAGACTCAGGGCTCAAGATTAGTGTTCATAGTCCGTTATTAAATGAAAATCAAGTAATGCTACGCAGTCAAGAAACAGTTTGTCAAACTTTAATATGATGTAGTAGATGTATAGAATTTCTAGGGACTTCTAACAATGTTACTCTGCAACTGAAGTGCTGTGATATTTGAAGACAGTAACAGCTGCTTCCACAAAGTTTTAAAGCCCTGGCTGTGGTTTTTCTCCTTTGCAGATGTAATTTTCTCTTGAGTGAAGAGGAGTAATAATTTCTTAACCATTCTTTAATACAATAAGTAAAAGTGTGGTCTTCAACAAAGCTATTGATTTAGTCTGTAGTATATACTGCAGTTTAAAATTCCTGAGAGAAACGTGCTTTGCTATTAAGAGGTAGATAGTATGACTCAGGTAATTTTTCTCTTGTCAGTCTAACATCTTCAGTTCCAGGCAGTGATGTGTAGGCTGATACAAGATCTAATAATGCATTAAAGGGAAGTGATAGAGTGAGCAGCAGTAAAGGGGAAATAAACTCTGTCACTCTAACTCGATGTTGCTTCTGGAAAAGGTAGTAGATCTATTTTCATTGATACCTTCATTAGGAACCAAATTTAGCCATCTGAAGAACACAGATTGTGAAAGCTAAGATGATGACAGTTCACTGGCACGGGGTGATCTGGAATGTTAGCTGACTCTATGTTCATAACTAAAATCCATTTTAATACTGTCAAAAGCAATGTCATATGTTTAGGAAGGATAAAATTCCTCAGGTTAAAGTGCTGCTCTGAAATCTCATGATGCTGAGGAGATCTTAGGAGTCATGCTGAATAATCAGATGAATATTAACTCTGATAGCAACCCTGTAGCCTAAAATGGCTAATATTCTAAAGAGATTTCAAGTTCCTCTGTATTTGGGAATGAGTGCCACTGTTGTGGGTTTTCAAGAGAGATGCTAAAACCTGACTGAAATATTATGAGAAGAATGGGAGAAGGATTTAGTAGAAACTGTATTCTGCAAAAGGAGTTTAACTTATTAAATAGAAAGTTTAGTGGTTTTTTAGCAACACTTCATAAGAAACAGAAAGTTGACAATAAAAAGCCTCTTCCTTTAACAAAATGATAATGAAATTCAGTGATTGGATGTTGAAAGTTGAAAATTCTGCATGCTGAAAGAGATTTTTAGCAGGGATGTTAAGCAGATAATGCAACAGTGCAGTCTCCATTGGTGCAGACTTTAAAAAAAAAAAAAAAAAAGTGGATTCCTTTAGACTTATAATTAATGGGCAATAATTTTAGGGCTGTGGCAAAAGCAAAATGAAACCAATGAGAAAACCGTACAAATTTTGTCATATGTTCAGGAAAGTGACAGATGATAAAAAATGGCTTCAGCAATAGTCAGCCAAACTTGTTAGTATTGTTTACTGTAATAAGGGTATCTAAAATCCCTGATGTAGGACTGGTATTCCCTTGTCCCCAGCCATCAGAAACACCTTTTGCTCCTGCACAGTTCCTCTAGAGCTGTTTTCAAGTTGAGAATAGCTGAGCTTTCCTTAGAATTTTGAACAGCACATTCTAGTTTTAATGAAACATTTCCATGTTTTTCTCTGAAGGTGAAGTTTCCCAGAGGTTGGCAGACACGAGTAAGAGTGCAGGTGGGAGTAAGGCTCTTCTCTTAAACTAAGTTTACTTAAGATTTGTATCTAAACAATATATTTATATACAACTGTTCATCTACTGCTTTTTTTTGGTAATTAGTATTAGATGAATGAAAAAAAGTAAAATTACTCAAGTTATTTCTAAATAAGTGTCTTACTGACTAATTGAAAACACTGCTTAGAGGACAACTTTAAAAGATTTCTTACCGATATTTTTAAAATTTTCTTCTGACTTTTCATGTTACTTAAAGAAATTAAAAAAAAAAACCACGTCAGAATTTGCTGTTTGTCACAGGTAGGCAGTGTTTTTGGCAGTTAGCTGTCACTATTATAGTAGCATATACAGGCCTACTGTACCAGTTACACAACATTTACAGAGCCTGTTTGTTTTGACAGTTGCTCAATCCACTTGCTTGTAGCCTTCCTTTTGGAACTTTGTGCATTTTAAGCTGTCCTTTATAACCCAGAAACAGTGGTTTTTCAAATGGGGACTGGGATTATCTTCTTATTCTATTCTTTTCTTTTTTTTTTTTTTTTTTGGTGGTCTGAGTAATGAAATGTTAAGTATAAGGACTGTCTTTTCACTGGCTTATCATGAGAGAACAGAGCTGAAACAGCTACTTGATTCCTGTTTAAAACCCTGGAAATCATAAGCAAATGCTCACTGTGAAGTATGAGCTGCATGTTTCAAAAGTTGTCTCTGTTCTATTTTATTTTGTTCACAATAGGCTGCTGTGCCTTACTGGTCTCCATAGCTTTATCTTTTAACAAATTATTTTGGATGGCACAGACCCAGCAGCAGGCTCGTATACTATAGTCATCATTAGCAAATGTGATTTGCCCTTGAACAGTCTCCTCCACTAATCATTTTATGCTATTACCATCCTTTTTCAGGGGTAGCTGAACGTGCTAAAAGCAACCTGCCCCTGTTGATTTGCCAAGGGAAGGTCCTGGCATGTGATTTAGTACCTCTCAAAAAATGTCTCTGTATGGCTTGGCTGACTTCTTCATTCTTTGCATGTTGAGACCATCTGAATATAACAGGCTGACTCTCTTCACAGAGGGCTATAGTTCAGATCTCATTTTAGTGCCCTTTCTAAATCAGCAAAAAGACTGATGTTATGCATTAGCAGATGGCAGCATTTGGTTTGGTGATGAGAAGTGGCACTTTTCACCCTGGGAGACTGGAGACCAAGCCAGAGGCTGCCATCAAATTTTTCCAGTGTCACAGCTTGTTTGGGAGTCCCTGGCTGTTTTGATACGCAGCAGAAAATGCAACCAGTAAGTAGAGCTTTTGGTAAATCCCGTGTCGTCTTGCATTCAGAGTTTCCTTAGGGGTTAGCTTGATGGCATTAAGGTGAACTACCTGGGAGGAATAGTACTTCTCCCACTCGGCATCTCTGTTATGTCACAACAGTATCACTGCTGCATCTTTGTGACAGGATGTTTGCTGCAGCAGGCACAACTGCTCTTCACAAACACATTGCTTGTGTGACAGGCTCAGCACACTGGGGCAGGTTTTCAAGAGCACTCAGTTGGCTCTTGTGATGCTTACAGGCAGTTTTAAGACCCAGAACAGTGAGCCTCAAACAGGGATGACCTGTAGAAACTCTGCTCTTGTGAGCAGTGCAGGAAGTCTGTTTCTGTGTGCAGCAAACATCTGTTTGTTCAAGGAGTGACCCCAAGTTCTATGCTTTTCAGAGGGGCTGTTTATTGGTTTGTGAAAGGAAAAATGTGACTTGTCAATAACTGAGCTTCTTGTTGGCATGGAATTCCTTCTGCCTTGGTAAGTGGTAGTTGGTGGTGACAGATTATTATATGGTGCATACACAGCACAAGCCGCAATACTGGGCAGAAGAGATAATAAACACCTCTCTCTAGCTGCCTGCATGTATCGGCAAAGTGTATCTATGAATGTAAAGTGCTCAATCCATATATGCCTTTCATGCACGTCCCTTGGTATATAACCTCTACTTCATTCTAAGAACTGGCCACTGACAGAACAGTCTGTGAGGAGTCTTTTACAACCACTGAAGCATATTGTGCTGCCATCATACTAGGTCTTTTACAAACACTTGAGCAGGTGATGATGTCAGCGTTGAGCTTATAAACTAACAAAATAAAAGAAGCCTTCATAAAAGGCTTGGCTTTGACTCTGTGATGGTTTTTATGTTCTACCTGTGCTGGTGATGTTAGAGACACCTCTACCAGGCAGGGTATACTGTTGGAAAACATGTATTTAATGTATTTTAAATAACATAATCTGATTCAGTGCTTACTGTGACTGAAGAGATCTAAAACTAGTTAGATTTACTTAACCTTCCATTTGCTTATCTTTAGCTGCAACTAGATAACTAATTTTTTTTAACTCAGCTGTCTGTATTTATTCTAGACAATAGCCTGGTTTATGCTATAGTCATTTTTTTCTAACAGTACTTTCCAATTTGGGAATGATACAGAACATTTCACTGCCTGAAGGGTTACAAAGCTTAGTGGAAAAGGTGGGCCATAGTGCTTTATAGTCTAGAACACACAAAATATGAGAATAAGTTGATGTTTCTGATGAGCACTGGCAGAAAAACACATCCGGTAGCGGAAGATTTCTCTGGGCTGTAGTAATGACAGTGAGTGAGATGAGGGGAAAATTATCCCCAGAAAGAACATTTAAGACCAGAAAAAAAAAAGTAATAATTAGAAAAACATACAGGAATCCCACTACTTGCTTTTGATTAGTTTGATTTAATTTTCATTTTGGTACTACCTCATCTCACTGGCTAATTTATAGATGTGCCTTGGCACCTCTGGAAACATTCAAAGATCATGTTTGACCTTCTGGAAGAGATCTTACTATGTAACCTCAAGAACACATAAAACAGGGAAGAGATCAGGAGGATGAGAGATCACAATGAACACTTGGTAGAAGTTAACTGATACATAAGAATGGAAGTTGCTGAATAAGCAGTATCCATGATTTATAGTTTGGTCTTTTGTCTGGCCATCAGCAGGTATATAATAACAAAGCTTGAAAGCTTGAACTGCTTGATCAGCAGTTCAGCTCCCATGCTGGGAATGGGGCAGGGCTTGCTCAGCTGAGACCTCATTCTGATGAATAAATTGAGTTACAGAAGGGACATAAAGCAGGAGTCGGTGTGGCATCAGTAAGAACGGTGATAGAGTAAGCCTCTACCAGCCAGTGTTTATAGGAGAAGTAAGAGCATGGAAAGGTTAACTAACAGCACATCTAGTGTTGCTGGTTCAGCTGGAGGAAAGGAAGAACTTTCAAAAAAGACAGCACAGAAACTGGCCTGGCTCCAGGAATGAACCTGCTAGGACTTGTAGATCTCGGCTGTCTGTAGTGGGTGGGTAGATTCTGTACGTGTTTTGTCAGATCCTGGCAGGGTCTGCACTGCCTGTGAAGAGGACTGTGTTGTGCTCTGACAGGTAAATGTGGGACGACCTAGTAGCTTAACTGTGGAAACCAAACAATGACACAGTCATCGGGCTGCATGAAACTCAGAGCAAAAAGAGACTGCTTGAGTTATGATTTTAATGGAAGAGACAGTTCTCCCTTTGATGTGATCATGGGCCTTTCAGAGGGTATCAGCAATGTTTTTTACCAAGGAAGTGTCCATTGGTGCTTGTATACCACAGTTCCAAGAGCCATGTGGGTACTAGCACACACTTCATAGTTACAGATTATGATCCTTCCAGCCTGCAGCATAGGGAAATTAACATTAACAACTCAATGTGGCTAGGACTTAATTATATGGAATCTGATCCTCAATTTATAGAGTCTGATACCCTGTTATATATAGCCTAAGTCCCCCAAATCTGATGTGTAGCCTTCACAGTTTTGCTTCAGGTTTCTGTCAACAATGCACAAAATCTGGCCTGCTATTTATGAGCAGTTCTGGGCACTGTTGACCAACATGAGGTTCTGAAGAGCTTTAGTCCCCAGAGTTACAACATGAAGTTTACTCTGTGGTGGGGGTGGGAGGGTGAGGTGGACAGGAAGTAGCTTTCATTATTTGTAGAGATCTCATTTATTAAAGAAGATTCTGGCTATGTAATGTAATTTCTTTATAGCATCTGCTGGTATTTTGCAAGCTTGGGCTGAAGGAGAGGCCATCCAAACAGCTTAGCATCTCATCTGCGCTGAGGGAACCAGCCAAAAGAATATTACTTTTGTAATGCTCAGAACTGACTGGAAAGCCAGAAGTAATTTTCAGTGGCACACAAAAGGTAGGTTTTGGCACATTCATAGGCTCCTGGGGGTAGTTTTCTAAAATAACATTTCTTGTGGCTATCTTTCTAAAGATACACGTACAATCTTTGTGCCTCTAGCATCAACTTTGTAAGGAAGATTTGAGTATCATTGCCTGTTGTTTTGATAGATGTTGTAGAGTTGTGCTAAGAATAATAAATAACCTGGATCTATCCTCTACCTGAGAGCACTTGAAAAGCTCCATGTAGATGGGAAATATCACTTACTGCAGTTCAATTCTCACCTCAAAGAAGGTAGTTTCTGTGTACTCTGAACCTCTTGGAAAGAAAATGTTTATTTTGAAACAAAAATTCTTGAACTTCAACCAAAAATGCCACTTAGGGGATCGAGTGTGTCCATTTTTATGCTCAGTTTTGCATGGATCTCAGTGCAGGTCCCAAAACAGCAGCCATACATTTTATTTTAAGCATTCCTAAACTCTAATTCTAAATAAAAGTGATATGTTGATAGATAATACAGTTTAGTTTTTGTTCCACTATGTAGAACATCTTGAAATGTAAGAAACTATTGGAAAAACTTCTCATCTCATTAGAAGGAATTTATCTGATGGAATTTGTTGGCTGGCTGGATTTGAGCAATCCCAGGGCATGGTGATCTCTACTATGCAGGGACTGAGGAGGCAAATTGCACCTAGAAATGAAGTATTTGTAGTTGAAAACGTGTAATTACAAGCTCTGTCAGGGAAGATTCAAGGTCAAGCTTGTTGCCTCGAGACAGAGGATCTTTATGGGAAATGGCAGGTAAGGATTAAGTTTGTAGAGGAATGTATTTGCCCCCTGCCCAAACACAAGACAAATTGCATTAATGTGCTTCAGTACATTGAGTTACTGTGCAGCACACTTAGGAGTATCTGCCAAGAAGTTTTTCTGAGAAGATACATCTTTAATTTCTAGCAGCAGCATGAGGACAAATGACAGTTAAGATCCACATCATCCTGGCTATTCTGCAGACAGCTGGGAGCTCTGAGCTCATTGCACTGGGGGGAAAGGATGTAAGATCACCCTGGCATTTCCTGAGTATTGTAGCTTTCATTTTTGGCTAGTCAGACATTACCAAAACAAAAAGGTCTAAATTAATTCTTTGGCTATCTTTGAAGTCAGAGGGGTTATAACTGTACTACGTCCCAAGCTTCTTCATATAAAGGCTGTGCCAAATGCTGCAGGAGATTCCCCTTTTGAGAGCTTTTCTCTAATGGAATGCAGTGTCTAGTGTGGCTTTCCATTATTCATCATGAGTCACCCTGATGCCTGTTCAAAAACTGCATTAGCAAATAAGTGGTTTTGCCTTTTCTTAGTTTTCAGTGAAATATAAAAAATAGTCTCATGAAAACAATTAGTAATTGTGGGTTAATGAGATGGATCAGCTAGAATAAAGGTAATTTCAGTGACAGTGCTTTGTTTACATTACTGTACTTACAGGTCTCTTGATGTCCAGATGACTTCTCTGGGTCCCTTTTGCTATTACAGTGCTGTCTCTCTACCTCATCTTCTCTGCCCTGTGTAAAAGTCATAATAGGCCTGGTGTCTTTGCAGTCTTTGATTTAGGTTACAACTGGGGTCACTAGCAGGGAAAAATGTCTATTCTTTTTCCTCACTCTTAATGTGGGGGCTGATTTTATCTACCTCTTATGCAAACATTTTGTATCACTTTAAATGTTTGTATGATCCCAGTAGGATGATTATAATCCATGTTCAGATTTTTTCTACTGGCTGCTTCATATTCCTTGTGATAGGTTTCTCCTTGGTGAATTAAATTGGTTTTCTGCACCTGATAATGCCCACAGTAGATTTTCCCCAATACTCTAACATTAGCATCACATTATAATGATATCAACAGGACTGGCTCACATCACTTACAGCCTACGGAAAGTTGCAAATAGTTGGCATTCCAGTCTTTCAGCAGATGAATATTTACCTTTGAGTACTTGCTTTTGGGAGGCCATCACAACTAAACTGATGGACAAACCCAGGCTTAGAGATAGATGTTTGTTAGTTTTCCTACTTTATTCTCTTACACATAACAGCTGCTGTAGTTTTCCACCTTGCTGTTATCTCAGCTAGCATTGCCAACATTAGCTGCTTCCAGACTACTGGAAACTTTCTTCTGAATGAAGCAAGTTGTATTGCCATCTATTTGAAAATGGAAAACATTTGTAATCTTTACATACAAATAAATAAAGTCTTACCATAAATATAGAAGAAAATCACTGTTTGTGCTCACATCTCAAATACATCTTTGAAATAGCTGTGAGCTGGAAAACATTTGGGAATGTGAAGGAAGATGAGTGCTTTAAACATCTCATCATGAAATGCAAAAGGTTATTCTTTTATTTTGTTTCTTGAGTTCTCTATTCTCACAGAAGATGGCCTTTTGAAAAAGGAAATGTGGCAAACAGAAAAAGAAGGCATTTAAGGAAGAAGCACAACTGTAGCCTGAATTGTTGGCTTGGCCTTATCACATTCCAGATAGAGGAATGGAAGATGAATGGATTCACACCCAAATTCCGCTGTAGTCATCAGCAGAAACTTTAGAACTGGGCTCAGGGGCCACATGTCCACCTCCATGTGTAGCTGTTAAAGTACAAGGACCTCTGAGCCTTTGTCCTGACATACTTTTAGTTGGTTCACCCTGTTCTATAAATGGGAGCGGTCAGGTATTATGGGTGCAACCACAGTGACAGAGATGCTGTAACCTACCTAAAAGAGGTCTTGTGTAATTTTTTTGACAGGGATTCATGATCCTACATCTCTGGCCTTTTTTGTTTTTTAGTCAGCTTTTTTCAGACCTCCCAAGAGCATGACCTGCTGTCATTCTTTTTCTGCAAGCTGCAAACCGAAAGTTGCTCGGTATTTTGTTCAAGTTGGAAAATGCTGATCTTTTGAGTAATTCCTCTGACTTATCTAGTGTATGGAATAACTTTATAGTTAAGGCAGGTTTGCACATTCAGAAATACCTCAATTATGAAATGGAACTGCAGAAATGAAAGGATTCATCTCTCGGTATCTGGTATGCCAGCACACATTTTGAGAACTTAAGGAACTCTGAAGTAGCTTCTGTGTATTTGTTCTCATAAGAACATCACTGGCAGGCCTGTCAAGTGTTTGCTGCATCCATGATCTCTCCAAAGTCTTTCTTATATTTGTTAATTGCCTGCAAATTGCTATGGTATGCTTATTACAGGGATTTTACTACAGGCCAAAGGTAAGTACAATGTTATAAAGTAAACCAGGAAAAAGAAATCACCTTTTCTCCCATGATTTAATTTGTCCAGAGGTCTATGTTGACTTTTTCATTCAGTGCATGGCTTGTCCAAAGTAGAAAATGATATATGAATTTGAGAATTAAACTACCAGCATAACACTGCTGAGTTTTAGTTTGTTGATACCACAATGAATCCATAATCAAATATTTTTGATCCTGTTTGCACTGTTCAACACTCTTTAAATGTTAGACTAATATTATTACCATCTATTAAGTCTGAGAGCTTCCTATGGTGGGAATATTTCTTATCAGATCTGGGTAATCTTCCTGTTGAAATATCTCTGTCAACAGATGGAGTGGGAATCTCCCTAGCTAATGGCAAATACGTAAGAGCTGCTAATTAGAGGTTTCCCTTTCATACTTACTGCTCACCATCTAGGCTTTGGGAAACTTGATTATTACAATCTCTTTAGTAATCAATATGGACAAAGGTACTTCAGGGTGTGCAGGAGTTAAATAGAATAAGAAAACTGTTTGCTCTAGCATAAGCAATGGAAACATTTCCAAAATGATGATAAGTGAAGGTTTGGTGCTATGGGTAGAAAATTCTAGGTAGAAAAGAACCTTATAACTACCCCTTCAGTGTGTTTGCTAGGAATCACATTGTCTGCTGGCATGTATGGAAATATACAGTAGTGGAGAATATGACACTGTATTTCCTAGGAAACTGTGAATTCCTCTTGGGTTTCCAAAACTTGAAGTGTCTTTAAACAAATAGAAACAGATCTCTTAAGTCATGAGCATATTCTGCGAGTACCAGTTTACTCTGATTCAAATGCCTCTGTGAAGTTACTCTGTTACAGAAAATACCACCTGAAAGCAGCTGGGTAGGTGCTGAGCTATGATTACTACCACTGTGTCCTGCTATGTAGCACTGCTGGAAATTGTGTGTGTCGATAGATCGTAGTGAGACAGGCTACTATTGCTGTCACTCTGAGTCAGTCCAGACTTCCCCTCAACACCCAGCTTTCCTACCCTCCCCTGAACCCTTCTACCTTCAGACTTTCATGACATGACCTATTATGCCTTTTCTTTGCTGCTTCCAAGTACTTAAATTAGTAAAATCATGCAGGCTCCTGTTGGTCTGTGCGCAGATAAACTTTGCTATCAGTTGCATAGCTGGTTGTGACTGATTTATACAAGTCCCAGCCTGAAGGTGATACAGACAGTGCCAGGCAATCACAGCACTGCTGTTTGCTGTTTTGCCTTCTGCTCTAAATAGCCATGTTCTGTGCATTTCTGACACAGTCCCACCAGGAATTTTAAAAGAAAACCCACATTTTTCTGATGAAAATTGGAAGAGGAATGGCACTAGATCACTGCTGGCAAAGCAGGAAAACCTTTCTTTTCATCTACATCTTGGATTTCTGAGAGGAATGTACAACGACACGCTAACACAGACAACTTTATACATTCCTTCTTCAGGAAAAAGGCTGGAGAAATCAATGGCCATTTGTTAGACTGAAGCTACCAGAATTTGATTTCAGCTTTCTTTTTGCTTGATGTTGGATTTATTTTCATGTTTAAAACGAGTGTTATTTTTAAAACAAAAGGCAGTGAAAAGCTTCACTATGTATTAACCTGCATCTGCTTAATACCTCTCATAGGAAGTTACCAGAGCAGTTCTTCATTGAGACAAACATCCTGAGATGAAACGAATTATGTACCAATGTTGTTTGGAAGTTTGCAGGAGAGTGTCATTCCACCATTTCCATTTCCAAATTTCACTGTAAATGTAGGGTAGATTTTTAGTTTTCTTCTGCAGTCAGTGGTGATGGGCATCTCCAGAGGGAACTTTGGCCATTCCTAAAATAGATTATTTGCTTTCTGGAAGTGGCTGAATCCCTGTCAAGAGTAAGGTTGGGCCAGCCACTAGATGAATAACAGACCCTCTCTTTAACCCATTTCCCTTCCCAGAGGGTAAGAGAAAAGGAATAGCTCTGCTGACTACAGATCCTCTTTCTGCCATTCTAGTTTTCCTTATTGACAAAACAATATTATTCTTTCTTTGTATAAAAACAAAACAAAAAACACAACAAAACATTCAGAAAACACAAACAAATAAAACCAAACCAACAACAACAAAAAACCCACAACACAATGCGGATAACAATAAGTCTAATATGTGGGCAAATGAAAGTCCCCAGACTTTGAAAATACATTAAATCACCATTTTAACATTAACAGAAGCACTTATGCTGCATTTGCACATTACTGTGTGTTCTTTATGCCACCTAATATGAGCATTCAGGAGTGTTAACTCTACTGGAGTGTTGACTACTGTCAGATCTAGGAACCTCTAGATCTGCCATCCTGGAAGGGAACCAAGCTGGGTCTATGTCTAGTATCCCTTTGCCAATGTTGCACTGCCCAGTACTGATACTTCTGACAAAGGCCTACAGCCTCACAGTTGGCAGATAAAGAATAATCTGCTTTTCCCTCTTCCCTCAGCGACCATGCCTGATCTGTAGCAATTAAAAATTGTCTTGAATCTGGAAACATGAAATACTTTTTCTACAAAGCTGATATCCTAATTGTACTTGAAATAACTATTTAATCCAGTTCTAATATTGAGTCTTAGGTTTTAACAGCCTCCTGTGGCAACTGGTTCCACAGTTTGATTGCACAGAGATTGTAAAAGTTCTTGGTTGGTTTTCTACCTTTTACTTTATGAAATGCCTCCTTGTTTTTCAACAGAGATGCATATAGATAAAGAGCTTTTCATCTTCCTTACTTTGTCTCCTCTTTTCTGCATTGTTTGTGAAATAAGTAATTTTAATATTCTCAGTTTTTCAGGCAGTAAGGTAATTTTATTTTACCTTTCCCCACATCTGTTCTAATTCTCCATTCTCATCTTTGTGTCCATTGACCTAGTGTGCTTGGATCCCTTTGTGTAATAATTTCAAGTATTATTTTGATGTGCATGGTGAGTTGATTGATAGTGGAACTGAGATTCTACATTACTAAGTAGAAATAACAAACTCTGTTAGTCTGTGGGAACACTTTAATTTGTAACTAAGCATATTTAAGAAAAAATAACACGTTATGTTGTGTATTATTTAAATGAAATAATGAACAGTAGCAGTTATAGTTAAATGAGCGAGAAAAAAGCAAGGGAGAAATTTGGTAAATTCTGAACCAGTTCCCAATTCATCTACTTATGTCTCTAAAACAGACAAATGTCTTTACCAAAACACATCCAAACCTATGGGTGTCAAGAGTTGTCATTTACCACAAAGCAGGCAAAACTGACTGGTTAATTTTCTTCTCTGACTGTTCAATCTCAAATGAATATTCTGAGCATCACTATTAAAGCAGGATGTGAACGAAAGATAAACAGCCAGGGGAGACTTCTTCATGCGAAATAAAAAAGCCCCCTGCATTTAAAGAAGCTCCCTCTGTGCAGGTAAATTCTGTAAGCAAGGTTGGGCTAGGGAAGAGAGGAGCAAAATGAAACAGAGAAAATTGGAAGAAGAGACATTGAGATAAAAGGTCAATCTATAATGAGAGGGAAGAGAAAGGATTGAAATTATCTGTTTTCAGCAACTTAAAGAGAAGACTAAGGTGCCAGAGTGTTTGAAGGATGAAATAACCAATTTTTACAGTGAAAGAAACTGAGCAGGAGTTATAATTTATGGAGGTTAGGGACTGAGAAGTTAGGTCAAACATGAGCTTCATGAGAATGCAACTTCGGATAATGGAGTTGTTGAGTAAAACAGAAAAAACTCCATGCATGGGGTGCTTAAGGCAACCCATTGCTGGATGTAGCTCTGATGTCCAAAGAACACGCATATAGCAAAGCAAAGGCTGTCTTTGTTTATACTCGTTTCTCAGTGATGGCTCTCCTCACAATGCTTTTTGATGCCTTTCCTGACCATACAGAATGTTTAAACTAGAACTGGTTAATTAGACTCTCATATTAAAAGAAATAGGTCCATCTCTGACAGTGAAAAGTTTGGTTTAAATTAAAGCCAAACCACACGATCTGTGTGTCTATGTAAGCTGTGATTATTGCTGTGCATGGCTGCTTTGCTGATGGCAAAATGAGCGCAGTGACCGCAGTATTTCTTCTGTATTCAAATCACCCTCTAATGCTGCTTAATGGCACAGAAGAAGGTCTGGAAGAGTTGGATTAAATTTAACTACATTTCAATCTCTCCTTCTTTCTTCACCTGTCATTCCATCCTCTCTCTCCCTGTTTTCCCCTTGTCTCCCAAGAACACCTATAGTCACAGACATTTTAAGGGTTTTGTAGTTCTAACTTTGAGATAGACTCATTTATTGTGAGCTGGCACAAAGGTATGCTGGATTAATACAAATGGTTCTCTGTTCTTTCCTCCCACATCTGAAAGCATAAGAATGCATAATCCATATCCCCATTATAATTGTAGATGTATAAACTAGGAATATTTTTAGTAAGTAAGAAAAGAAGACTGAAGAGCAGGATCAAAATACTATGGAAAGACAGACTTTGATAGTCACATTTCTTAAGAGCAGTATGCAGCCTAAATAGATTTTTTAAAATGGGATCTTACCTTTTTTGGTTTTGATGTTCAGAAACCAAAGCGTCAGGCTGCATTTTGATGTCACATTTATCACTACCACTTTGCAAATGATGACAACGTAGAGGACTGAAAGTAGATGATAAATCCTTTTGATGCTGTGTTATTGTGCTTTATACATGCACATAGGCATCCAGGTGAAGTTTGACTTTTTGTGGGGTTAAGAAAAACAAGATGGAAAAAGGTATTTTAGAAAAGTCTGTGGTGGGGCTAAGAAATACTTGCTAAAGACTTTTCCTCTGCTAAATCAGTCATCATCTAAAGGACTTGTGTTGTTTGACAGTTATAACCTAGTAAATATTTAACTTGCTAAATAAGAGACTTGGGTCTGTGATTTATAAGTGGGTGTAGCACTTTGGCATTTACTGTGGCCCTTTGTTCTGGACGTAGCATAACTAAATTAGCGGGTGATGTAAAGATAGTGGTGATTTACTGTAATTTCTGGGTAGATAAAAATGCTAGGCAGATGCTAAAGGTTGCTTTTAACAAAAATTATAAACTTTCATGTCATAAACTATTTAAAATTAAATAAGTGTGTTGACAGTCTTCATAAAAATAATCCCAGCAAATGCCTTTGGAAATTGAATTTCTGTTATCAGGATTACTGCATTTTCTTAGAGATACTATGAGAGTACTATATTGGATATGGAATCAATACATGCTTTGTTTCATGCAAAATTGCTTTGAAAACAATACTTTCTTGGCACCCATTTTATTTTCCTGTGTCAAGTTTCATGACACCTTGATGTATTGATCTAGTGGTGTATGAAGAACAAAAGGAAACGTGGCTCCATATCTGACAGGATGCCATACTTGGTCTCTGAGGCATATCTCAGGCTGTGCAGGATTCAGCATACATCTTCATAATGGAGAATATCTGCATCAAATCTGCAAAGCATTTGGCCAAAAGAATATGCAGTCTTAAGTATTCAGATTGTATATTAGACAAAATGAAAAATCTGGAAAAGATGATTCTCTGAGTAGATATGTCAGGAACAGAGAGTTAAGAAAGCAGGGAGATTTGGAACAGGTCAGAAATGTGAGGAGCTGTTGCCACTTGCAGTGGAAGTTTCAGTGCTTGGGGAATCTGGCATGTAAACCTCTGAACTATGACAGAAAGACATGGTCTTTTTAGATCTTTCCATTTTGGTGATGTGGGATCTCTTTGTAATATGGAAGTATTCAAAGGCCAGCTGGGCTATTGTTCTGTGTTTCATAATGTAAGTAAAAGTCAGCTGGCATGGGCATTGCCTAGCACAGAAGCACCAGCTGTGTGGCAATCTGGGTCTAAGTCTGTGATACTTGCCCTGACTGGTACAAGCTTTGGTTTGCAAGCAGTGTACCCATTTCCCAGAGGTGACTCCTGCTGTGCCAGATTACCAGATATAAATAAGGTCTGCTCTTTGCTGATGGGGAGATCTGCTGATTTATGAGACTTTCTAGTCTCAGAGACTTGGCCTTCTGCCAGCAAAGCTAAAGGCTGGTGAACTATCATGGTACCATCTCCTAGTGTTCCTTCTTGATAACTTCCTTTCTTCTTCCCATCTTTTGGGTAGGTAAACATAAAAGAACTGGAAAATGCAATTTTGTAGGTGTCCTTTCTATACTTGGCCAGGTAAAACTAAAATGACTTTGCTTCTTCTGTATCTGTTGCCCTAGCTATTTATCTTCAGGAAAAGATAGGAAAAATATGTGAAATACTCATGAGGCAGAAACTTTAAAGGAGATTTAAAAAATAATCTTTAACTGCACTGACTCAAATATCGACTTTATTCAAGATCTGCATCTTTAGGTTGCATAGAAACCCAAATATTGCAACTTTTAAAATACTTCCTTTTTAAAAAATTCTTTACATTTAAATCGTTCCAGAATGCCTGTAGTGTATCTGGTTGTAGTGTGGATAAGCTCTTGATAAAATAGCTTCCAAGAGCTGCATTTAAGTATCTCTCTCACAAGGTCTGGTGCGATGAAGGCTCCCTCTTAGGCGGTCTCTCGCTATTGCAGGGACTCGCACAGCTCCTCCGCGGCGTCTGGGTCGGGGCGGCCCCGCCGCGGGGCGGTGTTGGCTCTGCTGAGCCGGACCGGGACACGCTGCCGCCTCCTCCTCCTCCGGCACTGCGGCCTGGCTGGCGGGAAGGCAGCGAGCCACGGTGGCCAGCACTGTTCCAGTGTCCGATAAAAACCAGAGGCAAGCCCAAGGCTGCTCATTTTCTTGACGTCTCAGAAAGGCGACTACCGGCTGGAACTGAACCCCGAATCTCAAGCTTGATTAGTAGATCTTTAATGTGTCAGGGACACAATTATTTTTAGAGCAATGTGAGTGTCCTAATTCATTAAAAAGTTTGGGCTTCTTACTTGGAGAGAAACAAGATTGCTTCTTTTTATTTCTCTTTTGAATTGTTTTTTTCTGATCTCTAAAAACATACACATGGAATTTTTAAGCTTTTGTTGTTGTTGTTGTTTTTTGTTTGTTTATTTGTTTGTTTTGTTATAGGCCTGTCAGCCTTTTGAAAAGGGGGTCAGAAGTGTGATGATATTATAATGATATATTTATATGCATCCCTTGCATGTATTTAATAAAGCCTTACTTTGTGCCAAGTTCAGGCATGACTCACAAAGGTTTAATTCTGGTCTACTGTGAATATTTCAATCAAATTCAGGTAAACCGTTAACCCAAACAGTAACACTAGAATCAGGATGGGAACGTAACAAACATACACAAATACTCAGAGAAGACTGGACAAAACACTGAGTTACCTGCCAGACTATGACTGGTAAGAAAATCTCCCTTCACAACATAATTTTCTTATTTATGCATTAAAGCATTGTGTGGGTCTGTGTGATGCAAAAGACAGGAACGTGCAGTTAGTGCTCTACAGGTTTTATTCTGGACATTTGAATCTTGCTGCTGTCGCATTTTAACCCAGAAGAGCTTTAATGTAAAAGTGCTCCTTTTCCTCCTCTGTTACGATATCATCTCTGTTACTGTTGCTCAGTTTGACCAGAGCAGAGAAGCAGTAGCATGGTAGGTTGACAACTGCACAGATCAGGGCAGCTGATGGATTTATGCTTCATTATTTTATGTTCAACTCATCAGATATGAGAAGCAGTAGTAAAGTGTGTGTCTTAATTTTCTACATGAAGCACTACCTAAGTCAGTCAAGAGCTGTAACATACTTAGATTCCTTAAAACTGGGATATTCTATGGAGATATTGAAATGCAAGTTTACAGCTTGACTTGAAGTGTCTACAGGTTTGCAAGTATCACCCGTGATCATTAAGAACTAATCCACTGCAATGTATAAAAATTGTTTCATTTTGCACCTTTCAGATTAAATTATGAAATTAATTTAAATTACTTGTTTAATAATATATTGTTCAATTTTGTGTTATATGAAAGTGACCCACCCTGATTGTGTCATTTCCTATGCATCATTTTCCTAGACAAAGTACTGCCAGACTTTTATCCAAAGCACTGAAGGGCTGCTCTCGTGGAATTTGATTCCTGGCAGCAGAAATCTGAGCTGACTTCATTGCCTGCTTCTTAAGCGTGTTATAAATGTTTCCAAACAAATATACACAATTGATAATGTCTTCCAGCCTCTCACAGTGTGCTGAAAATAGAGTGATTTGAAGTTTTGTTGCTATATTAAATTTGTCTGAATAAAAATAATTTGATTTCTATTTAGGCATGTCAAAATACTTTTGGTTAATTTTGTGTGGCAAAGTCTAGATACAGAACAGCTGAGAGCGTCAAAGGTCTTAAGCCTGTAAAAAAATCCTGTAAAAAAATCCTGATCTTTTTTTCTGTCACTTGACTGTCACTGAAGAAAGATCCAAGACACTGGAGGAGATGCTTCTCTTGGTGCTTAGCTCTGTGGCTTGTGCTGCAGAGCTGCTCTTGTTCGACTAAAATATAAAAGCAAATTTTACTCTTAGAGGGAGTAAAATTACTTTAAATTGCCTCATGCCATTATTTCTAATTGTAGAAAAATCACCTGCCCATCTGTCCTTCATAGCATCACATCACTTTGGAAGATGCATCCTGATTATGCTATTCAGAGGTGCATCTCTGGGCATAGCTCAGAATGTATTTTACTTCTCTGCATATTCTACTGTTAGGGTCTCCTACAGAAGAATTTACAGTGTATCTAAATTAGTGGTTTAGTTCAGATCACAAATGTGCTTCTGAAACCAAATTTCTTGTTCCTGCTAAATGTGCTTTGATTCACATCATGGAGCAGTCTTGCGGTGCTTTACTGGATCTCTTTCAGATGAAACTGAAGAGGATGATGTGTTCCAAAAGCACATTCAGTGCTTGCAACTTCATTCATCCCCTAATGGGACCTTATTAGTTCTTGTTTGAGGTAAATGCCCATGAAACACTCATAGTGAAGATGTCAGGTCATCAGAACCAACTGTTTCATTCTGCAACTCTTAGGTACACTTAGGTACCACCTGGACATTCACAGGTCTGTGGGGCCGGATGGGATCCACCTGAGAGTGCTGAGGGAGCTGGTGCAGGAACTTGCCAAACAACTCTCCATCAATTATGGAGGTTTAGACTGAATATTAGGAAAAATTTCTATACCGAAAGAGTGGTGAGGCATTGAAACAGACTGCCCTGGGAGGTGGTGGAGTCACCATCCCTGGAGGTGTTCAAAAAAGTGCAGATGTGTTCTGAAGTGGTTAGTGGTCATGATAATGGTGGGTAGATGGTTGAATGTGATGATCTTAGAGGTCTTTTCCAACCTTAATGATTCTATGATTCAGGCTTACCCTTTCTACAAAAGTAGTGGGCTGGAGAGAGACACAAAGGGACATTTGCCAGACAGCAAGAGGATAGTGACAAAATGGAATGTTCTCTCTTTATGCCATAGAAGTAACCATTTCTGGAGTATTCCGGGACTCATTTTCATTTTCTGTGCCTTCCCCAACATTTCCTTGCAAAAGAAGTGATAGAAGCTGACCTTCAGATGTCATGCTTCTTCATGTGGAGTCTTTTTTAAGAAAGCTTGACTCTAGTGAGACTAAAAGAAAAATAAATTTCAGTAATGAAGAACTACTGCAGTCCTAATGGAATGCTCCTAGACTGACTGGGATTTAATGGCATGGCAGCATAGCAAATTTCTGGATTTTAATGAGGTAAGCAAAATAACTGCCATTTATATGAATACTATTAACAGGCTGAACTTTATTAAATTAGAACAGAAGCGGTTTGAAGACTGAGGGAGATACACTGTGGAAACGCTAAGTTCAACATCAGTGACATAGCAAAGATTTGTAGGTATAAATCATAGCCATGGGAACCTTAAAATAAATCTGGAAAGCTATGCACATTAGCAGACTGAATTGTTAATGCTTCTTCAAGTTGTTTGATGTTGTAGTCCCTCTTTCTTTTTCTTGCTCTGTAAAAATTGTTTTGTATAGGTTGCAATGAACTCTGGAACAGAAAATGCATAAATGTAAAATTTGAAGTTTGAGACTAAATATCCTCAATAAGATTGGAATTTTTGGTGTGTATAGGATATTTCAAAGCAGTATTGAGGTGCTTCTGGTTTTCTGTTTACCGTGGTTTGGCACTTGTAGTTCTATAATATCATTGAAGGCAGCATTCATTGAGGTTGTATCTGAGGTTGATCTGTCTCTGCCGCCTAAGAAAAAGAAGTGTTCTTCCTTAAGATTTTGGGCAATTATTCTGTTGAATTTAGTAATCTGTGGTAAAAGTGTCCTCTGGTTAGGAGTTCAGTCCAAACAAACGGCTTGAGCTGAACTCACAAAACCCTTGATGTACTTTTCAGATATGGAACATGGTAGTCAGTTTTGTTCCTCACTGGAATTCTTAGGCAGGAAATAATCTTCAAAGAGATCTTAGTGTAGCAGTGTGTTATTAACTCCTCTTTGCAGTTGGATGAAGCCTTGAAGAATTAGGGATAAAACTGAACTGTCTTAATGAAGCAGCTTTTAAAAAAAATTTATTATGTACAAGCTAATAGCTACTTCAAAATTTTGCTTCATTATCTGGAAAGTATTAAAAGCTCAAAACCATTGTGAAGGATGTGTTAATAAAAAATAATAATGAAGTGTGCTGACCTCCAGGTATATGTTCCTATGCTCAAAAATTAGGGCTCTGTAACTGAGACCCACTAAGTATTGTGGCTGTATTGGCTGAGTTAGCAGCTGCAGGTTCTGTCTGGAATTCAATATTACTAATTTAGCTGTATAAACAGGTGGGGAAAAAATAAAGCTTTAATAGCAATCCAGTCTTTACTAGTGGGAAGGTGCTTAAGATGCAAATGAAAAGCTCTCCTATACCCTTTTTCAATATATATAGTAAATGTATTCAGTCTTTCCTCACCTTCCTCCTGTTAAAAGAAATTTATTATTTGAGACTGAGCTGTGCAGATTTCTGTGCTGCTCAGTGGTTGTGCTACAATGCAAAGATCATAGATCTCATTCCCAGGTAAGGACATCTCTTTCTTTCTGTAGCAGAAACTCATTAATTTTAATACACAGCAGTGAAGCAGCTGAGTGAGCTTTGAGGTCTCCTTCATATCAGCATGTTGTGTTGCTTCTGCACCACTGAGTTCATTATTCTTTTATTAAGAAAGCAAGACGGAGTACAGTGTGTACGGTTCTAATGCTATCTTGCTCAGATATCACCGGGCATCAGCACTCTCCAGAAATGTAGAGGGACTGCTTGAAAAATCAAATGAAGCATTCTTTGTTTTGCTCAATCTGTGAGTGAGGAACATGTGGCACATAATTCTACATTATACGCTTCTCCTCCTACATTATATGCTTCTCCTCTATTTCCTTCTTACTCTAAAGCTACACAGGCCAAGGCTAGGAAAATTGGCTGTGTAAGAAATAAATGCCAGCAGTGCTATATAGGACCAATAAATGACTCATCTGCAAACAACTGCGTGTAAGGTATTTCTGCAAGCTTCCATCATTTGAATATGCTGATGTATTTTTACAGAGGTACACGTTTGTTTTCTGTATTGCTTCTTTAGAATTGAGACTTCTTTCAAGCCTTGGAAACCCACTTCCATTTCTGCCAGTTCCTAAACGGGTCTGAAAGTCTCAGCCCAGTTCTGCCAGACTGCACAAGGGAGACATTCATCTAGTATTCAAGTCAGCAAAGCTCAGGGGACACACACAGGGGTGCTCAAGACCTGCGTGTATTGATTCAGGTCCGGTTTGGATTTGAATTCAGAATGGAGATTTGATCCAGCTGTCACATCCTCCAGCTTCTTTATCCCACCTCTGTTCTGTCAATACAAAATTAAATAGCAAATAATCTTCAGCACACTGTCATTTGAAGTTAGTGCTCAAGCAGAATATGTGGCCATTTATGCATATCCAATATTAGCTATGTTTTTACTTTCTTCATTAAAGAGGTCTCTACTGAAGTTTCCACTTTGCAGAATTTCTCAGGACTCAGCTGTGGGAATTAAATTCAAGCAACCATTCTCAAAGTTTCTAAGACAAAGTCTCCCTTCTTCTTTTCTCTTTTTAGGTTTGTGTCTCCTTACAGTCCCTATGTAAATAAGCCTTTTTTTTCTTTTTTTTTTTTTTTCCACTCCCCTTCTTATTTGCCTCAAGACTTTTTAATTGTAATGTACAGACCCAAAAGTCATCTTTGTGCGCAGTAATCCTCATACTGTGAAAAGATGCAGCCTAAGCTCCATCAGAGCCTTACCCAACCTGCCTCCCTGGTGGCTGGCGTGCTAAAAGTAACTGGCTCTCTATCAAGAAATCTCTGGTGGGTGACCGAGAAGAATTGGAAACAGAACAGTAGATCTGAGTATGAAAAAATCAACATCTCTCTATCTTGAGTACTCAGTTAAGCAAAGGGAGCTGGATGTCTGGCCAAGAGGATAGGTAAATATTCTGGGAGTGTGGTAGCTGGAGAGAGACTTGCTGCTTGGACAAAGGCAAATCCTCAGTCTGAAATAGCTTCATGAGAAGCATTGAAGCTTCCTACCTGGAGAAAAACTCAGGCCTGGAGATAACTGAAATTTAGAAATATGTCAAGTTTTATGAAAAGAGCCAGATGATGGCAGCATAGAATGCAACACAAAACTGAGAAAATTCCTGGATTAAGTGGTAAGAGACCTGCCCTTGAAAACTGAGTCAGACTTAAACATTTCCATCTCATCCTCCACTTCAGCAATGGCTTTTGAAATACAGGTTTATGGCGCTGCAAAGAATAAAAGAAAGCAATCTTTTCCCCATGTATGTGTGTTGATCTTTCATAAGCTATGCAATAAATCAGCTTATAAATGTTTTTGTGGCATCAGAGGTAAACAATTCTGCTCCATCCTTTCAGAACCAGATATCTTGTATTTTTTCCACAGCTGTATAAATTCTTCTAACAAGTCCTACTCTATACAAAAAATACCTTCCTAATTTTTGTCATCAAAACTTAATCTGTAACTACCACAGCCTGCAAGACAGAATTCAAAATATAGCTCTGCATATAATAGAAAATACAAACCTTGTGCATGTTATTTTTTCAAGAGAGAAACTTAACTGATGTCTGAATCAAAGATGGTTAACTAGAGCACCTAAGAAACTAAAGTCTTTTTTTGTGTGTGATTGGAAAGTGCTGTGTCTGTGACAAAATACCAGTCTGTGTCTTCCTGGAGCGCTGTTTACTGGTATTGGCAAAGGACAAGACAATCACTGTGCAGAGGCTGTTTTCTCTAGACCCACTGGTTTGCATTGATCACAAAAGCAGAACTGCTTCTGCTGAGGTAGTCTCAGGGGAAGCAAGCATGAGGCAGAGCCCTTTCAGGGCACATACTTTTATGAGATAGTAGGGGAAGACAGTGAAGCAACACAAGGGTACAGCACATTCGCAGCTGCTGTGGTTTGCCTTACCTCTGTGCTTGAACTATTTGGAAGTGGGATTGCACCTCTGTGTGATGGTAACTCTCAACTTTGGGAGAGGTTCTACAAGCCAAGCTGCTCCAATGTTTTTATTTTAACATTTATTGACAAACGTTTCCCCCACAAGAAAGTTTCCTGGGTAAGCAAAAGAAAGTGCTCTTGAACATCAAATGCTCTTCTGTTGACAGAGACTACTGAATTAGTGCCCATTACATTTGCAGACTTCATAATCATCTTGGGGCTTGGGCTTGATTTGAAATTTCAAGGACATGGGTACTTCACACTTCTGAACACTCAAAGAAGAGATGCTGCAAGAGGAACTGGGACTGTACCAGCTTCTGAGTTTCTGGGTGGGATAGGAGTGCAACACATTTCACTGTTCAACTGTTTTCTGGAGTGTCAGATTCTTGTTGCTCCTGTGACAGGCTCTGGCTTTACAAATCTGTTATTATACAGTTGGCCCCAGTTTGTAGAGCAGAACTGACTCCAGAACTTCCTGCCACCTGAAAAGGAGGTGTTTTCTTATATATAGCAGGAATTGTCAAGCCCTGCTTCTCTGGGCTACATTGAAAAAAACAAGGGCAGTAAGTTTTATCCTTGCATTTTTGTAAGCACCATCCCTGGAGCTGTGCTCTTTGTGTGTTTCTACCCCAGCACTTGCAAAGGACAAGGTGCTGTCTTGTTCTGGTTCTGTTAGTTGTGATAGTAAATAAGGGCATTGGATTGAGATAAAAGGGGGATATTTTCTTGTGAAACCTACTCAGGGCAGCTCAATGTTATAGCAGGAGAGCAGGCCTCAGAAGAAAGTTGACTCTCCTTTCCATTCCGGAAACATCTTACAATTAATAGATGTTCCAAACCAGTCGGTAGCACCAGTGAGGGATGTCTAGAATTCCCACAGACAGAGAAGTGAAGCCCTCATCTAGCATATGTGCAATAAAGCAGGAAGGGGAAAATACCTTAAGGGGAGAAAAATAAGATACATGCTGCTACTTTCTGTACAGTGCAAACAAAAATCCTTGCCAAAACAGATAAATTGCTTAATATCTATACAGCACTTTGAAGATCTAATGTATGTTAAGTGCTATTATGATTATTATTTTTACTACAGGAAATAAACCTGCTCTTCTAAATAGATATATTGGAGATTTTTCTTTTAAAAAATTGTATTAAAAAGGCCTCTCTGAAATTTTTATGAAAATTAATGAATGATATGGTACATTTATCAATACAGTAATAAAACATTCATAATTAGGCCCTCCACTTGGTAAAGGCTTGAAGGAAAAGAGTTTCTGAGTCAGCAGGAGGTGACATTAAACATATTTAAAGGTAGTTTAATAATAGTCTTTTCACATCCTTTTACTGCATACAGCTCTTACTTTAAAAGAAGAAAATTGCTCCTGGGAGTTGGGTGCACTGCATTCATGCTATTCTGCACCTCTGACTGTGAGTGCTACAATCAGGAGGGTGAACAAAACATGACCATGAAAATGGGCATCATAATTGTGGAGTGCTACTGCTAGTGCACGTTTTTCAGGAATGCTAATGAGGTGCATGTCAGGGGGAAGCAGACAGAACCTCAGTACAGGGCTGTGCTGCTCTGCCTCGGAGATCTGCGTTTCTAGTGATGAAATCTTTGGTGTCTTTTCTAACCCATAATTTTTAAGATAGCCATATATTGGTGTGTCTGCTGCACATTGCTGCTATTCCTTTGGAGTGAACAGGAATATCCTGACACTGTATCTTGTCACGGTCAATGTTAAGGTTCAAACAGCTCCAATAAAACTCTTTCTTCCTAATTAGCAGACAGTTTAATACACAAAAAGTTGTGCAGCTGTCCCACGGCTATGCTAATAGATTGCCCTCTTGGTTACAAAAGGTTTCAACACTGGAATGAGAACAAGACCTGCTGGTCATTTACTATAGTTTCAGTAACATTGACTTTACATCTTTGTCTTTTCCGAGATAGGAGCACTGGGGCTAGGTTATGAGGATAACTAGGTTATGAGGATAAACGTGATACTAAGACTGCTGTGCCTTTGTGTGACCAGGCCTGGATTACTGTGGGTGAACAGCAATTCTTAGAAAATCAAAAGGTATTGTGGCAGGTGGTGGCTGAACTTCCCGAGTTCTTTGAAAATCTTTGTCTTAAAAATCTCTTTAAATAAAACCTACATTTCCAGTTTCATTTTAAGTGCAGTGAATGATTTTATATTAAATTCTCTGGGAGCTCTAAAATATGCAGAATAAATTAAATTATGTTGTATGTCATTATTATTATTTTGATTTGTTAAGCAGCATTTAGAATTTCCATCTTAGAGAACATAAACATTAGAAATATAACTATGGGAGATAAGACAGATTCTGAGCTGAAACAAAGTGTCAATCTGAAAGTGGTAAATGGTATCCAAAGAAGGTAATATTTTTAAGCAGTAAACGTTCCTAAAGCAATTTTATGTTCTTTCATTTGAAAATTAAACACTGGCTGTTTTCTCTGTTGACGGATGCATATTGCACTTCCTCACGTGTCCTTACTCCTACTGTTCATTTTCACCAAGATGGATAGAAAGAAAATTTTATTGCATTTGAAACAGCTGCTTTGTCATGATAAACTTATGTAGTAATATGCAAGACAGTATCAGAAACTGTCGAGAGCCTCCCACACAACCTCCAAATAAGGAACAGAAAAAATTGTATAACTTTTATTGGCCACTTTACCTTTTGGGACATTGAAAATGATGAGGTATACACATTTACTGTGCATATGCACAGTACGTCTCCTAAACTAATATAAGTTACCCACTTACTTTTGTGTTCTATTTTCAACGTCTGTATTTGGAGATCATGTTAAGAGTTGCATTTATCAAAGGGAAAAAATACTTTAATAAATTATTGCTTCACATATAGGGTGAAACTGCAGATTGCAACTGATTTGTAACTATAATTTATCTGCCTGTGTTCTTCCCATGATTTCATTTTGCTATGACTTTATTCCTCACAACTAGTTGCAAGTTATTTCTTAGCATTACTGATTGCTATTATGTATTTGCCAAGTTTTAGCCAAAGGTATTTGCATATCAGTTCTGAGTGAATTTTTTCTTGTACAGTAGGTGATTTGCAAGGTGCTTTGTGATATTTGCTGATAAAAGATGCTATTTAAATTATCTTTACTACCATATGGCCTCTTCTTGTTCCCGTTTCAAATCCACCGGGAGAAATCTCTTGGCGCCATCAACAGAAGCACATCTGGTCTGCATGGAGCCTATGACAGAGTATTCTCTTGGTTTGATTCATGCTTTTATAAAAGTTCCAATATATTAGGCACAAGACAAAGAAACAAAGCTTCTCAAAAATGAAAACCACTTTACATGTTTGAGATAAGCCAAAAGCTGTCCTCAGTAGACACAAGAGTGACAGATTTTAAATTGGCTTGGTCAGAGTGAAAATCACTTGTAAGGGCGTTGCTTACAAACCACCTGGACTTTCAGGTCAGTAGTTTGTCGCAGAAGTGCTCCAGACCCTTGACACATTCAAGCACAGCCTGCTCATTACTAAGTTCTTTGTCGCCATTGCTGACCACCAGTGTGCTGATATGGAAGTAAATGATGACTGTTGGTGCAGCTACGTTTTGTGTTGCTTTCAGGTGAGGGAAACAAGTAGTCTTACCCATGGGAAATGCTGACTGTCATGCCAGCAATGCAGGCAGAGTTTCCTTCTACTGCTTACAGAAAGCACGCCAAATTTGTGTCAGTGATTCTTTCCATTGCAGTCTCTTGCAATCTGAAAACATTTGCAAAATAAAAATGACAATACCGGTAAGAATGAACTTTGACAGCAGTGTAATAAAATGTGTGGGAGGGAGCACTCAATCTGCAAACTTTGAAAGAAAATCTAATTCCACCTCCAGTCCTGCAATATGTGGTATTAGACCAAGGACTTTCAGCACAAGTAACAACAGTGCACAGTCTAATTCATGCATGGTGATAATGATCCCTTCTGGTGCATGCAATATTAATACTCCAGGGTTTTCTCCATCTGTTGTCATGTGTGCTTGAAATGTAACCTCTTTGAGGCAGAAAGTCACTCTATTGTTTCATGCATTTACTGTGCCTAGTACAGCCAGTCACTGCTAAGGGGATATAAGCACTGCTGTGGTACAAACAACTTTTTTTTACTATTATTAATATTTATTTATTTTCTTAATCTTGGAGAAGTCACAGGAATGGAGTAATTATATCACTCCTAGGTGTACAAACTGCTTCCTGGGGGTTTTTTTATAACTGAATGTAGGTATAAAAGTTACCTCATTACTTTAATGAAGGTCCAGATTTTCACATAATATAACTTGTGGAAATATATGGACAAATGCACCAAACAGCAGCAGAAGAGACTTTCTGTACTGGTGGTAAGGTAAAAATAATGATTGTGGTACTTGTGGTAAAAGGCAGGAAAAGGAAACTGGGCTCCCTGATGGCTGTTGGCTCGGAGGGCACATGCCATCAGTGGGGTTTTTTAAGCACATTCGCTCAAAACTGTCCCCTCTGCCCAGGCAGAAGTGTCCATCTCTTTGTCCCTGAGCACTAGGAAGCTGCACTGCATTTCTACAGCCATGTCAGGAGGAGCATTCCTTTTTGTAACCCTGCTGCAGTGAAGAAAGCAACTCACATAATTATATCAGTGTGGATCTATTGTGTTGCAGGTGAAATTTTTGTAAGTCGGACATATTAATGAGTGGAAGGAACAAGGAAAGGGGTGATGGACTTTCCAATTGCTTTAAGTAAAAAATGGACAGTTGTTAGTTTTGAAGAAATTCTGTGGGCTTCTAAATATAAAACTAGAGGATTTAATGATCCTTTGTGGACCTTATGTGTTAATGATATAAAAAAATGTATAAAAGATTAAAAAGTAGGTGCACAATAAGAAGATTCTGTCTCTATATAACAACTTCTGGGAGAAAATTTGTTCTAAGGCCACTGTTTCTTTTCCTCTTGGTGTATTAATTATCCTCAACAATTAATTCAAGCTGTTATTTTTTAGCTTATTAATAGATCATAGGTAAAACATTGATTAGACTCGCATTTGCATATTTAGTTATCCTTTCTTGTCCTGCTAACAATCTGCACTTTCTATGTGAGCAGAGAGCGTTTTTCAGGCAGTGCGTGCTGGAAAAGCAGGGGACAGAGGTGGCCATCTTGTTTGCTGCTCTGTTGAAGTATGTTTTTGTTTGGCTGATCTGAGTGGCAGAATTACATTTTTTGTTGGGAGAAGTTGTGTCATTGCATTTTTGGGTGATTAACATCTCTTTCAAATGTATTTCATAAAATATTCCCTGTTAGAAGAACTTTGGTAAAGGTGCTTTTGCAAAAAGACACTGCTTAATGGAATTAGGGAGTTTGCAAATGGAATTTGTCTCCAGGAAAGCATTTAAGTGTGTGTTTGATTTTTTTCTTCATTTGTTTGTTTGTTTGTTTTCTTCCATCCTGAATTAAGATAAAAAGACAACAGTTTTCAGTCTCTCTTGGGGTGAAAACTGTTTTAGGAGAACTTGGGTTGGAAATTTCAGCTCACCTTTAGCTGCTTAGAGGCCACACAGCTGCCTCTTGGGAGTGGCCGTATTTCAAAATCCATTCAGGTGTTTCATGCAAGTGCTTTTTAGCTGATGGTATATTTCTTTCATTGTAATTTTGACCAGCTCAGATAGTTAGCTGGGCATGGATGTGATTATGGATGTGAGTGGAAGATTGCAACGACTCATTTCACTAAAGAGAAATCTATTTCAACTTGCTTGGACTGTAAGGGATCACACACATTTCACATAACTGCTGAAGTCCCTTCTGCGAGTGGTGAAAAACAGCACTTTTCATCAAGGAAAACCATCAAATTATTGCCCTTCTCAGCGCAGTGCAAGTTTCACTTTATTGGACCCCAGAATGTCCTAAATTTTGTCTTTATTGGGTACTGGGTATCTGTGGCGAGGTTCCTGCAGTCCGGGGAGGAGGGCGGGCTGCGGGGGCGGCCCCTGTGAGGAAAGGCCGGGGCTGCCCCGTGCAGGGCACAGCCGGTTCCAGCCGGTTCCGCAGCAGCTCCCCAGCTGGTCACGGCTAGAGAAAAAGGTGGTCTAGCCTGCTGGTCAAGGCTGAGAAAAGGGGTGGTGCTTCCTTGGGAGCGTACTGAAGGACGGACAGAATGCCACAAAGGTGGCGAGGAGTGAGGAAAAAAAGTGCGAGAAGCAGCCCTGTGACCAGCAAAGCTGGAGAAAGAGGGGCCGGAGGAGAAGCCTTAAGGGGCTGGAGCGGGGATCCTTGGTGGGAATGAGGTGGGAGCTTCCTAACACAAGCCAGCAGGTTCTCTCCCATCTCTCCAGTGAAGGGATGGAAATGTCTTTCTGCTGTTTGCCATTACAAGCCATGGCAAAAAATATCTCCGGTAGAAGAAAGCACATATCTTTCTGAGGTAATAATAATGTATATTTTGGCATTAACACTTTCACGTGTGTGTTTGTGGTTTAGATCTTCTGAAACAAGGAAGAAGAGAAGTGTCGATGCTTGGGAGACAGAAAACATACAAATATTTAATTCTCTGACTGGGTCATTAGCTTTTTGGTCATAATGCTTAAAGCACTTGGCTGGAGTGCGAAGAGATGGAAAACCTGACCATCCCCACGAGGCATGGCAACAGGGACTCTGCAGGGTTTTTCCAGGAGGTGAATCATGCTGCCAGTCAGGCTGCAGAGCGCACGAGCCCTGCCACAGACCACAGTCCGTAATTAAAAAGCAGATCAGTGCTCTGTGCCAGAATTAAGGTAGATTCCTTAGTTACAGCTTCTGGTCCCTGGGCTGAGTACAGATAGCCCTCTCAGCCTTCTCTTGTTCTGTTTTCTTTTCCAGAGGTAGTGTGATATTTGATTAGCTACAGTTTGTTCCAAAGTGAAAACAGCTTTTTTGCAATATACTTTGTGCAGTACAACGTGTTATGTGTGATGCAGCCTTGTAGAATATGAACTCAAATGGATTTTTTAAATTTGCACAACTGGAATTTGTGTTTCTGTTATTTGTCCAGTTAACTCATCCTCTCTTGCCTGCATGCGTACACACACACAGGCATACTGATGGTTTCTACCGTATTTAACACTGCCAGGATATACAAAAGTGGTTTTTGTATTTGTGACATGTACTTTGCTGCTTTCCTTTAAGCAGCTTAAAATCTTGTCTAGGCCAGGTAACTTACACTGGCTGCATCCTGGGCAAAAAGAGCAAGTCCTGTAACGGTATCATGGTGGGATGGCTGGGATGGCTAAGCAGCACATTTTCTGGAGAATATGCTCCGACACTTAATGGTTATATGGAAGCCATTTAGTGATTATATAGAAATAATTTCTTCTATAGAATTCCTCATGCTGCTTGCAAGATCACTGAAATATCTTCTTCTTTAGGTTTACTCCCCTCTTTCTCCATTATAGGTTGAGGTTGGAGCCATAGAAACTACCCTGTTTGATAGTGAAAGGGAACATACAAGTTTTGCAAGAAATTTCCTCCACGCTGCTTAGATGATGAGGGACCATCAGTGGTCCACAGCAAAAACCAAACAGAGCCAAGACAGGTACACCAACCTGTTATCTGTTAAGGGAATTGACTGTGTTTTCCAGTGCTAGAGGTTTTCTTTTTTTTTTCAGATAAATTGAAGTGCTTGCTAAGGATGCAAGATGGAAAGGCAGAAGTGATACCTTAGACAGACTAGTTGGTTGGAAAGAAAGGGTTTTGGGCACAGAAAAGCCATTATAAATGATGTGCCACTGGGAAATCTCAGGGAACAAAGTAAACTCTGCAACAGAGAAGGCAGTAATCATCTCTGTGTTAAGCTGCATACA
>JANIJG010022720.1:53935-68650 GCA_024611175.1 Megaceryle torquata | reverse complement strand
TTTATTTTTGAAAGAGTAATTTGTTTCTTAATCTCTTTCTTCCTAGTTTATTAGAGACTAATGAATACTCCCCGTTCAAAGCCATGGAGTTACCTCTGGCCTATGCAGTCTATTTGTGAACCAGATACTGTGGAAATAGCTACAGTGTAAAAGTGTGTGACCAGGCACTGGCTTTTCCATTTTGCTGGAGAAATGCAGGGTGTTCAATATAACTATAAGTCACTTCAGAATTTCAGGAATACAGATGAAGTCAAAGAATAAATGCAGGAGGTATATAATGAAATGGAGTATCCTAGTAATTATTTTTGTTAGTATGGTAAATGTTTACACTAAGAATGTTAATGTTCTTTGTGATTTTGCTCTCATTAATCTTTGAGTTCTTGTAGATATTGTACAGTGCATTTCAAGTAGTTCAAATACAGTGGATATCAGTAATTGCTCTGAAGTGTTTAACTAGCTACTCTACACATATAAATCCAATTCAGATTGCTTTAGCCATAAACCCTGACTTTAGGTCTGGTTTACAACTATTTTTCAGATTTAGTTTAGTGTCTGAAAGGTTTTGACTACTGTAAAGTTATGCGCTTTCCTGTAACTTCTTGGCCAAATGAACTGTGAAAGTATGGAGGTATTGAAGAGGTATTGAAGAGATGCCATGTCTGCTGGTTATATCAAGCAAGTAACTTTTATTATGTCTGAAGTGCAGTGACAAGATTCATTACTGCAGATGAGGAGATGAAGTTTCTTTTGCTTTGGGTCTCTTTTTTCTTTTTTTTTTCCTTTTTTTTTTTTTTTTTTTAATGGAAAGGTAAGTTTTTATCATTCCAAAATTGTCTAGAAATAAAGGGGAAGAAATTATGTATCTTACTGATCCTTTTCTTTTTTCTTCATTTGATTGACATGGTATAACATGAGCTCATGTAGTCTGTGTCTCTCCTCATCATAGCTTCTTAGAGGGGAAAAAAGTACTGAATTTCCAATTCCATACCAGTCCAATGCTGTGACAATCTGACAAGCTCTCTACTTCTCCCCCGCCCCCTACTTTCCAAGATTTTTTTTTTTCCCTTCCATTTGGACAATACTCTTCAAATTAGCACAGTGTTTCCAACAGTTCAATTAGGTAGGCTTCTATACCACTCAGGTGTAAAAATCTTAGGTGTCTGATGGCTGGAGGTTAAATATTAACCACAGCCTAGAAATTCAGCACTCACCTCATTAATCCATTTGAAACCATCTGTCATAAAAAGATGCAATATGCCACATCACTTTTTTTTTTCCCCTTTGGCATCTGCCAATTAATTTTTAATCTCTGAGAAATATGTTATTAAATTCAATAATTTTGTGGCTGTGTTTTTCTTGGTTTGTATATCTTGGCTAATTTATTAAGATTGCTTCCATTAAAAGAGAGTCCATTTGAAATCTTTTCTTTATGACAATAAACAGTTCTTCCCCTGGTGTTGTCTTGTTGGGACGGACCGTTCTGAACAGCAGTGTGCACAAAGCTGTTCTCCCTAGGAGATGCTCTTGGGGGGGAAAAAAAAAAAAAAGAGCAAAACAAAACAGGCCCATATGCTCCCTTCTTGTGCAAAATGTGTTCATATTCCCACAGTGGTATAGAGTGGATGTGGAATGGAACATCTTAAATATGCTGGGATCTGCCCATGCATGTTGTGCTCCATTCCTATAGGCAGGGGACTGAATGCAGAGAGCAGTAAGAGTTGTGAGCCTTTCCCAACAGACATGATGAATGCAAGACTGAGAACTTAAGTGCTTTCTTAATTATTAAAGAGAATAAATCTGTATGCATTTCTAGGACATTGTACTGTTACAGACTGAATGCCAGACTCTGGCGTTCACAGGAGATTCAGCAGGTGATAATCTGTTGTTTAACTACGATAGTGCTACGAAGATGGATACTAGTTAGCTTTCTAAGACTTAGTTTTACATTGATGGGAATAATTGTTGTAAGAAAAAGCACTGGTGTACCACTGTGGCTGCCTGAACCGGGCACACTTAGATATTTCAATATTCCTTCTTGACGTTCAGTAACATACTTAGATCCATGGTGATCCTTTTGCATAGCTACTGAAAAAAACACCCTTTATTTTTTTTTCACCACAAACAAGATGGACTACTTCACTTTTTGAGGTGTGTTCATTTATTACTTTTTCTCATTGTGCTCTGAAGTTGTTTCTAGGCAAGAGAAAGTTTGTATCGATGACAGTGTCAAAAATTAAATTTGCAGCAGAGCATTTATCAGCAATATTGTTTTTTTTGCTGCAGGTATTCTATGTAAGCTTGTCCAGCACTGTAGCAAACCCTTTTTTGCTTTTGCTGATGGAAATAAATACTGTTTCTAACTATGTTAACCATGCATAGAATTGAAGTGGTAATTTGCTAATTGCTTGCTTATTTTTTTGGATCTAAAAAAATCCAGAATATAAGCAGTCAGAACCCAGAATATGTATCCCAAGAGAAGCTCTAAACTATGATTTTGTAAGTATGAAGCAATATTTTAACCCTATCAGATCCTTCTATTATGATGGTATCCCTATTCTCCCAATTGTATAGTGTCTAGATTTGTGTTGTGTTGTAACAATACTACAGTAAATCTGGGTGGTTCCAACTCCATTGTCATGATAATGTTTTGGCATAATACAGCTTCTTATTTACCTTATAAATTGCTAAGAGGTGGCTTTTAATTGAGAATAGGTTAGTAAACTGGTGCTTTAGTTCAGTAGCAGTTTTCTGCTCTATATGTAGAGGCTGAAAGGAATTCCCTGCTAGAAATGAGTACACTGATTAGCTTTACAGTTAAGTGAGAAGGGCAATTGTCCCCTGATGACGACCTTGCAATGAGTTGGTTTTGCCTGAGGTGCTATTTGAAGCTTAGCAATGATAAAGATCAGATTGGCAGTGATTAATGTGAATTCACACAAAGACCCCCTTTTGAAAACGTTGTATAAATGGCTTCCTTGGTTTTTGTTTTCCGTTTCACCAGATTAATCTCACTATTTTATTTCACCAAATTGAAATAAGTATCAAAAAATGTAGGGTAAATGGTTTCTTCTCAGCCAATGAGTAGTGATGTGCTTAGTAGGCAAGTAGAAGACTACTGCCCATTAATGTGAATAATGCTTCTAGACTCAGTTTTGCACAGTGCTGTCTATTCTTTTTTTTCTGTTTTGGCAATCAGGCAGAGTCAGTCTTCTAAAACATTTTTCACAGGATTTACTTAACAAATTTGGGACAACTGTGTTAATTAATTTATAAAGAACTCTTGAGTTGGACATCTCTGACGAAATATTCAGGAGAGATTTGGTTGTTCTGTTCAGTTTCCTCCTAGCCATTACTGTGTGATAGCTCTACAGAGACATAAAATATACAATACCTGAGATTTTCTTACAGTACTTCAGCTTCACTACTCTTTCTCTAGAGCTTATTTCACAGCAGCTTCTGCAGAACCATTATGAATAAACTTCTACTCCTGGGTTTGCAGAGCCAATCTGTACAAGCATGAATGAGAAGAAATTATAATTCTGCAGTTTACAGCACTTGTGAGGGGTACTTCTTTCTATAGTAATTTTACCTTTCCAGGATTTTAAAGTATCAGTGCAGTATCTTGTGCGTGTGAGCAAGATGGCATACAATGCACACTGAAGAGTTCTAGACAAATAATTAATCATCTGTCTTTGTCAGGAAGGTGTGTTTGAGCAGAAAAGCACTGTGTGTAAGCTGAAGTGACCATAGGTAATGTAGTTACATGGATGTGTGGGTTGCCTGTTGTCCTGTTAGCACATAAAACATACATTTTCTATTACAACTCCAGGATAATTATGCAGCTGCCTGACATGGATGGACTTTGTTTATCCCTAACCATATATTTGTAGTTGAAATCAAACGCAGTCAGTGCTCTTGTATTCTGTTAGTTAAGGCTGACACTGAAGGCACGGGAGAGAAATGTGTAGCTGATAAATTGTGTAACCGCCTTCAGCTCAGATCTGTAATAGTAATTACATATGGAAGTACATGAAGCAGAATGATTAAATTTTCTTACTATGACTCAAGCCTCACTTTGGACTTGTGCTAAGGTTTGTTTTGTATGAGCTATCTGCAAACTGGTATCTGGCCATTTGGACTGGGAAGGCAAAAGTAACCAGATAGGATGCTAAATGAAACTATTCCTTTAGGTGAAATAGGCTATGCAAGCTGGTGTGTCTTAGTTGTACTCGTTGTGCTAGTATAGTGCTCTAGCTAGTATAAGGAGGATTTTTGGCTGCGTGAATTGGAATAGGGTATTTCAGTTGGAAGCGACCTACAACAATCTCTAGTCCAACTGTCTCACTATTTCAGGACTGACCAAAATTTAAAACATCTTATTAAGGACACTGTCCAAATGCCTCTTAAACACTGACAGTGTTGGGGAGTTGACCACCTCTCTAGGAAGCCTGTTCCAGTGTTTAACCACCCTCTCAGTGAAGAAATACTTCTTCATGTCCAGTCTAAACCTCCCCTGGAACAGCTTTGAGCCATTCTTATGCATCCTGTCACTGGATACCAGACAGAAGGGATTGTCACCTCCCTCTCCACTTCCCCTCCTCAGGAAGCTGTAGAGAACAATGTGGTCACCCCTTGGTCTCCTTTGCTCCAAACCAGACAAATGCAAAGTCCTTAGCTACTCCTCACATTCCTTTCAGCACTTTCACAATCTTTATTGCGTTCCTGTGGATGTGTTTGAGGACCTGAACATCCCCTTAAATTGTGGGGCCCAGAATTGCACACAGTGCTCAAGGTGAAGCTGTACCAATGCTAAATACAACAACATAATCGCCTCTTTTGACCAGCTGAATTTTATGTATGGAAAACTTCGATATGGTCTTTACATCTGCAAAGGAAGTACCTTAGCATCATAGCATCTTATTGCAAAGATTAGGATTATAGAGATATTTATAGTCTAACCTCAAAGCATGGTTAGCCGTCAACTCAGACCAGGATGCTCAGGGCTTTATTCAGTCTTGAAAACCTCCAAGGAGGTGGAGATGTCACAGACTCCTTGGGGGGACCTGCTTCACTACCTGACTGCTTCAGATCGAGGAAGTCCCTTCTGATGGTCAGCCTGAGCCTCTCTTGTTTCAGCCTACCCCCTACTACCTCTCACTCTCCTACTATGCACCGGTGTGGAGGGCCTGGCTTAGTCTCCCCCATAATCCCCTTGCAGGCACTAACAGGTTGCCTGTGAACTGGAAGACATCTTCAAGAGCTGTTTGAAGCACTGTTTATTTCACTCATATTTCTGTTTTCCTCTTGAATATTGCCTAATAGTATGGGAAACAGCATTTAGATCCAACAAGATGTATTGAAGCATCATTGAGTATTTTTGTTTCTTAAGTCTCAAGCTTTCATAAATTCAGATGATATGGGAGGAATAAATGTGTAGTGTTTTTTCCTTCTTCCAAAACTGACCTCCTGGGGTTGGGGGCAAGAAATGAAAAGGAAACATTAGAAAAAGCCAATAAACACCCAAAGCAAACAACCACCAACAAAAAAACCACCAACCAAACAAAACAACCCAAACAAAACAAAACCAAAACCACACAAACAAACAAAAACCCACAAAAAAAACCAAGCCAAAAGAAAAGAGGTAAGTTTTGATTTTTCTTGGATTTGTAATTTACTCTACTATTCAATTTGACTGTGAAGTGTGCATGAGAGAATATTGGTGAAACTCCTCTCATAACAGAGGTATTGATGTGTTCACAATCAATAACGTCTTAATGCTTCCCTTTCACATTAGGTGCACCTGAATAGAAGGGTTTTTTTAATTAGAATCTCAAGTAAGGCCAAGTAATAATTGTGTATTTTTTTTTTTACATTTTAACTCTCTAGATCTGTTTCTGTCTCAGTAAAAAATGTACAGTGAAATAGGACATAACACATATTCCCAGGCTGACATTTTTGTAACTTTGATGATAAAGAATGGTATTGAAAGCAGAATGGGACAAATTTCTGTCACGCACCAGTAGCTGACTTCTTAAATCTATTATTAATGAATTGCAATAAATTAGCACTGGGTGTGGTAATGTGAATTTTTGAATTTATTAAATAAAGGTTAATCAGTATCTGTTGGAAGGCAGGTCTAATAAAGCCTCTTAGAACAAGAGGAAACACAAAGACAGTTCTGGAAGTTCTTGTTCCCTTAGCATCAGTGGGAACCTTGTTTAAATGAAGAAGGAATTTGGTTCACAGATCAAACACAGAGGTATATATATTTTTTTAATATGTCTGTATTTACACATTAGCTGTGAGATAGACACAACAGGCACCATGAACTTGCATGGAAGCTTTAGGAAATGGAGTGCTGTGTACCTATGGCATAGGAATACTCTATTTTTGTGTGAGTGGTAAGAATGTTCTCTTGCAGTTCAAGTTGCTTGCTTTAAGGAAACAATTTATGGTTATCAATTCCACTGTACCACTGCTGTTTGTAACAATGATAGAGAAGGGAAAAAATTACTTGCAGGGCTATAGGAAATAATAGTAATGTACTGGAGTGGGTAAGTACCCAACACCTTTTGAGAAGCACTGGTAGGAAATGAGTGGTTGAGAGAGAGATTTAATTTAAATGATCCTACATTTACATTTCAGAGAACTGAACTGATAACAGATAATGTTTGTGTTTTGTTTTTTTGTTTGTTTGTGGGGTTTTTGTTTGTTTTTGACCGTCTTCTGGTTGATTGCTCTTTCATTTTTAACTTTTGTGTCCTCATAAGTTCCTGTGATGTCTAATAACCCTGGCAGTGAGAGCCAGGGGCAGGAGCACAAATGGCTTCTCATAAAAAAGCGTTGAATCTGTTCCTCTAGGTAACTGGTAACAACATCGACGCATGTAAAAATATCAAGGAACACCAAATGTTAGCTCTTAAAAATATTTATTTATTTTATTTGCAAGTAACAGATGACTTTTTCAGCACAACACTTGCACTTTGAACCTCCTGTTACTCCTCTAAAATTTTGTTAACTTTCTCACCCGGAATTAGTGACAGCTATACTGAGTTCAATAAAGTACTATGGGAAGTTAGTGGCTTCTGTGTTCTTCACGCTGAGATTTTTTCCTTTATTTTCCTTAAAGCATGTTTTACTTTGCTTTACATTTTGTGGTTCCTAGTTAAGCTCATGACCACCTTTAACATTGCTTTGTCAGACTGTTAGGTTAAGCAGTGCCATAATAGTCTTTGTTTTGAAACCTGATAGCTAAATTTTCTTGATAAATGTAGCCTCCACAGAAACGAATGAAATTAAGCCAGATCTCTAACTTAAGTCTCACATTTTAGCACTGTAAGTAATTTGTCCATTAATTTGTTTTCACTCAACTTAGTTCTTTGACCTGGAGAACCGTGAGCTACAGGATAAATAATTTTTGTAAGAGGTTCGGTAGAGATTGTCATGGAGACATTAAACAAAGAATATTTTTTGAAAGTATTTTTCCTTTCTTCCAAAAAAATGAGTAATTTGTTACTTAAAATCCCTCCTAAATTACAGGTAAAGATCCCTGTATTGTCTGTACAATAATGACCAGCACTGTCTGGCTGTGTGGTTGCCCAGGAATGTCTATTCTTTGCTTTTTCTGTCCCCCTGCAGTAACCTTGCAAAAAAATTCTTCCTGATTTATTTATTTATTGACTCTCACCTCTAGTTTTAGCACTATATTCATTCTCTTACTGGTCACACATTTCTATGTCTTTGAGTTTACTTAAACAATATGCAAGACAACAAAAACAGCTGGTTTCCTGTTAGTCTTACAAAATGAATGAAGCACTTTGTTCTCTCATCTTAAAAAAAAAAAAAAGAGATTTTCTTGTTACTACTCTCGCTACCCAAGTGGCTTTGAAGTTCATCACTATCAGCTGAATTCTTTTCAGCTGTTGCAAAAATATTACCTAGAATGAAAAAAGTAACACAATTGCCTCAATTCGAAATACAGCAATATGCTACTTTCCCACTTTTACATAACCTTGTGTAGTTAATATGGTGACATATATAAGTTGCACTCCAATGTAATTTATTTGAGTCTTAGACTTTAAGCTTACTCTGCCACAGAATTTGACTGACTTGCTGACAGTGTTTCCCCGAAAGAAGGAAGTGTTGATATCAAGTCTGAGTACCCAAAGTGATACATGCACTGTGAGCACATTTACTCATGAATGCTTAAGTACATGCAGTAAATACCATAGTCTTTGAACATGTGTGAGTTCAATGGAAAAACCCCAGAGATTCATCATGTAAAAAAGATCAAAAATTTGTTTTCACACAGGAGTTGTGGATCAGATTTTCAACGGCACAGCAGGAGTCTCACTGCCCCCACCTACTAATTCCAATGCTCGTGCATGTCCTGTGCACACATAGCACATGTTGGCCCATCTGTGGTTATTTGCTTTGTACACATAAGTTCAGTTGTTGTACATACACATCAAAACACAGGAGCAATGCAAATAGGGAAGACTTGTAGCAAACTGCCCCATTCTCTTAATTTCTGCCAAAGTAAAAATTGGAGGTAGATAATGTTCTTGCTTCTTAGCTTCTAGACTGAGACCTGGATGCTGACTGTTTAAGATGTTCTTAAATGGAGGTTTTCCTTCCAGTCCTCAGCTGGCTGCAATTATATTTCTATCATCTTTCATTTTAATCTGTGCTGATATATATATTTTTTTAACGTTGCTAAATATGAAAGCAGAAGCAAGGAAAAAAATCTGCTGTAGAGAATATTCTGAATTGCAGTTTAGAGAAGTAATGAATACTGTAGGTTTATCACACAAAACTGTGTGGGTGGTACACTGTCAAGTGCAGACAGCATGGTGGGAGATTCCAGTGTGGAGAAAATTATTATTTTTTTTTTTAGTGGTAGTGAAAAGCTGAAAAAAAAAAAATTGGATAGAAAAAGCTTGATTTGGAGGCTGAGAATGGCATGTTGGACACAAATTAAATTGCTGTATAGATTTAGACAGATGTGATTAAAAATCCATGTGCTTAATCCACCAAGTCTTTGTAGAGCTCATTACCATCATGTGGGAAAATTCCAGCTGAGAACTTTGGTTAATTTACATGAATAAGTATTAACTTATGGATTTCAGGGAATTGGCCTTGTTTTTTTAAAATTTATTTTTCTCATGCTTATCTATGAACCAGGAAGAATTTGAAAACTCAGCTGTGCTTTTTTGCTAGTAAAAATGTATTTTCTGATTCTATTGTTGTTTTCAGCTCTTTCATTAGTGCTTCTACCTGGCTTTAATGTTGCTTTGTCTACCAGCTGGGTTTCTAGCTAGCTAAGGAAATACTAACAAGAAGTGTTTGAAAAATGGATGATTGGCCTCCACAAAATAGATATTGTGAGCTCTGACAGCATGTAAAAGAATGTACTTGTTACCAGAATGCTCTTCTGATTTCCAGTATAAATGCCAGCTAATATGTGTGTTGTAAAGCCCTGCCTGATAAATAAGTTGCCTGTGGAAATTTTCCTGCCAATTGCTGTATGCTTAACCTGCCTGTTATTATCCCCCTTCAGCTTTTTTAAAAATGATTATGCATTTTACACAAGTGCAAAAGAGAAGCAATTTAAAAAGATTTTTTGTGTATAAGATGATCAACAGGCAACTCACTGAAAGTAAAACAATTCTGCATATTTGACAATGTTCTCCTCTGCATGTAACATTTATTCCACAAGAGGCATGATTGTGGAGATAGGTTGTTATTTGCTGATGCATTAAAGTAAATAAAAACATGTTTTTGTATATTGTTTAAACCAAGATGAGCAATCTTTAATAAAAGCAATTTCTTTATAGCAGGGCAGGAAATTGTTTTCCCATCCTATAAATGTTCACTATTTAAATAGCTTCTTTATTGTAATTAAATTTGGACACTTGAAAATATTAATGAACTCCTATTATGGAAAAAGTGCAGTCAGAAAAAAATGAAACATTTAATGAAAATTTTGTAATTTATTTTTTATTATGTTATAAATGTATATGCTCAGGTATAAAAAGATTTTCTAATAAAAGTAGTATTTTTTTGTTCTTTTGAAAAAACAGCATAATCTATATGGATATCCATAGAGATTTTTCCATTTCGCTCAACCTAGAAATCTCTTGAAGCGTTTCTTTTTCAAGGAATGTTTCAGCTCTGACACTGCCATGTTTTTAATGGAAAATATTTAGTTAAATATTTATTATTTACACCCAGTACAGACTTTATTTACCCCTGTCTCTGTTTATGATCCAACCAATACTAGATTTGTTTTTCTCAGTTGAATTAATAAGGCAATATAGGACTTTTGTCATATTTTAAATGACTTCAGTAAACTGAGCAGGCCCCCCTGTTTTACTGCTCTCTGCAGCCACAGAGTCACCAAAGTATTATAATGAAAATGTCTATAAGAGCTTTCACACTGACACTGTGCCAAGTTATCCTGGACAGACTGTGCCTATCCTGATAGTAGACCTTATGCTGAGAACAAAACAGCCACTGCTTGACACATACAATGTAATTTAAGTGTCAGAATGTAATCCCATCTGTAACAGAGAGAAGGGGTCCTACTGCAAGCCATGATTTTACTCCTGTTAGTAAATGTCCTCACAAATAACTAAATAGGCACTTAAAATTTTAATGGCAGATGCGTCTCCAGGTCAGCAACCTCCGTGGCCAGTGTGCCTTATCAGACACACCAGCAAACAGTCAGGATTACTGAGTAGCAAGAGGATGCGCACTGTACTCGGCTTTGGCCGCATAAAGTAACTGCTCACTGAGTTGTTCTGTCTCTGCAGATTCCTGTTATCATTCATGGAGAGAGGGGAAATCTCCCAGGCAGTGCATTTGAGGCAGGACCTCAGGGGCTCAGGATTCACTACTGTACAAACCTGCATTTTTCCATTGGCTGTAGAAAGTTTAGGATGGTCTGGTAGAGTTAGGAGCCCAAAGGTGAGGGAATAAACATACCTGGATGGATTACCAGTCATCCTGCTGCAGAGGAGCTCAACAGACTGAGAGGCTCAGGGGCTTTGTCAGTAGGTCAAAGGAGAGCAGGACCCTGTGGCAGTCCTGTGCACTTGATACAATCTGATTGCATTTAGTAGGCAGCTTATGCAGTACAGGAGCAGTTTCTCTGTACTGTTCACTGTACTTATTTTCTAGAGGAGCTACTGCTGTCTTATCTGAGGTAAGGGCTGGGTCCTGGAGGCCCTTGACTATGAGACAACCCTTTTTCTCAAGATACTGTCTGCAGCTTAGCCATGGCTTCATATTCTTCTAAGTATCTACTGTAATTGCTACCTCAGTTTTCAGATCCTTGCTAATGGAAATGTAAGAGCCAGAATTATAGTTGTATTCCTTGTGTGTATTGTGTCGCTATAAACTGTGGCCTGTGACTCACTGACACACAGACATGCAGACAGCCACACACAGATTAGCTCTAAAGTCTCTGTTCTGCTACAACAGATATTTGTGCTAGTTCAGGTCATGAAGACCATCAGCTTTCACATTTTTTTCCTCACTTGTTTTAAAATGATTATACTTCTAAGAAAAGTGAAGCCTCAGGCTCTAGCTTAAGCATTCACATAAGAAGCCTCACTTAAGCATTTTACAGGGGATTAGTTGTGTGAAGTGGGACAAGAAATGTCAAACATACCAAATGTGTTCTGCTTCAGAAATATATTTTGTTTCTGAGGTACCAGTGCTTGGTTTGTGTGGCAATGCTGGGTTCTGTCTGCTTCTAGAATCACTTCTAATGGCTCCTTTAGGCACTGTGCCATGCTAATGCCATACTGGTTGCACAGGGAGATTAATTCTTCAAGGAATGTTTTCATGTCTTTGTGGGAGAACAGAAGTTATTGTAGGTCAGCACTTTGTCAGGCTCCATGGACTATAGTTTCAGTAGGTTCTTTTCAATATAAACTACACTGGTATGGACCTTAAAATTAAGGTTCCCAGGCAGATTGTTGTCAAATTTTCTGCCAAAGAATTATAATTAATGGAAGTTTTGCTGTTTCACAGCATACTGTGGTTAGTGTTTTGCAAGAGTGACAAATCCTGATCTTCAGATGGATTAAATTTGTCCCATGGACAACATGGGTCAGAATTTATTTCTCTTGGCTTACAGTAAAAATATTAAGGAAAGGATTTCATATAAATCCTTACTTAAGGGTGTTAAAGATTAAAGTGAGTTCTGATTAGCATAAATCTTTCTGTCTCTGCTCCCTTACACCTCACAGCTGCCCATATCTTTTAAGAAACAGCACAGAGAGATTTTGTTACTTCACCAAAACTTGCTGGGACAGCCCACTCTGAAAAACAAATCTGTCATGACTTTAGGCTATATGATTCCCTGAGCAGGGAATCGTAGTCATTGTGCATTTGCCAAGTGCCTCGAAAAGTCCCATAATGACTAAATCTTGTAAAACAATTCAGTCTTTCCTTCTTATGATCCTTCCCAATTCAGATAATCCTTTCTAGTTTTTCTTAAGTTGAAGTTCATTATTTCAAAGTTGATGCAGATGCAGGTATTTAAATAAATAACCTAAATGTCATTCAGTGCTTTCATAAAATTCAATAGAAGATGCAAGCATCCAGTGGTTTTGAAAATGAAGTTGTGCTTCACTGGAATTGATAGATAAAATGTAATTACCTTTAGCTGAACCATGAATCCAATCTGGTTATTTAAATGTCCATTATAGTAGAGCCTGGAAACCAGATGTTTATGTGCCATTTGTGTTTTAAAATTTTTGCCTCATAGCCCACTTGCAAAAACCCAGGTCTGAAAACATGGAGAGTTTTTTCTCAACTGGGAGAAACTACAAATTAGATACCTAAAAGTGGGCTTCCATGTTAGTATTCTTCAGATTTCAGAGCTTTGGTACAAGGTTGTATCTGTATTAAAACAATATTAGTGATAATGAAGTGTTAATGAATATTCTTTGCACACCACACAGCTGGGTCACAGAATCAGGGTGATAGGGGTTGGAAGGCACTTCTGGAGATCATCTAGTCCAACCCCCATGCCAAAGCAGGTGCACCCAGAGTAGGTTGCTCAGGATCATGTCCAGGCAGGGTTTGAAATCTCCAGAGAACCTCTCTGGAGAGTCTGTTCCAGTGTTCCTGTGTTCTAGTTTGTGGCTGTTGCCTCTTTTTCCATCACTAGGCACCACTGAAAAGAGACTAGCCCCATCTGCATGACACTTGTTTATTAGATATTTATAAGCATTGATAAGATCCCCTCACAGTCTTATCCAGGCTAAACAGACCCAGGTCTGTCAGTCTTTCCTCGTAAGAAAGATGCTCCAGTCCCCTAATCATCCTCATAGTCCTCTGCTGGATTCTCTCCAGTAGTTCCCTGTCTCTCTTGAACTGGGGAGCCCAGAACTGGACACAAGTATATGGATGCGGTGTAGTCACGGAGATCTTATGACAATGTACTGCTGTTGTTACAACACTACTGTTACAATCCCATTAATGTCTGGTTTAAAATGAGCATTTAGTCCTAATTTGTAAAACACTGAGGGTACACAGACACACGTGCACACATATGCACCCAAAAATGCAGTTTCTGGCATTTGTAAAAGCCTGAAAGTTTATTTTTAATTATAAACTAAAATATAGTAATTTTTTTCTTTTATTCTAATCAAAATTAACACCTGCTTATTATACTAATTGTTCATTTTTGTGGTTGTATATGTCAATATATATAATGTATATATTATATGTACATATTTAAGGAAAAAAAGTAAGACTTCAAGAACTCAATAGCTGGCCTAAATCATGTTCCTGATTCTGTGGTTTTTGATCTTTCTGCTGGTGCATGTAAAGTTCCTTCTCCACTTTTCACTTAGATCACTTACAACATTCTTTACACACATGAGTGAAGCTGTGATAAAAGACAGTAGTGTTAAGTGATGGCATTGATAGATTTTTGATGTTTTGGGGCATTTTTTTTCCCTAGGGAACTAAGATTAAAAAATCTTAGCTGTAAAAGTGTCCCAGCTACTCTCCTCTTCAACCCTTGTTCTGAAAAATAAGCTTATATTTACTATTAGTGTTAATGCTGCTGCTTCTTCTAGAAAGAAATCTTATCAAAACCATAATCATAATTTTTATCCCCATTGTGGAGAAAATTTTAGAGTAGCTCTATCCACTGTTTTAAGGGAGTGTAGTACATCCCAAACACAATCAAATTTTAGGATCAGGTGCTTAAGTCTGTGACAGCTTAGACTGAAGAAACATTCCTCCTTACCTGAAACATTTTTCTTAGATTAACAGAGTGATTCTGTGCTTTTTGACCAGTGCCAGGAGGCTTTCTCTTATCTTTCTTATGGAGAAATGATCAAGGTCAAACCCACTCTATTTTAGTACTAATATTGAACGCTTTGGCTGTGAAACTGTATTCAACTTTCCACAATGACATTGATGAAAATAATCAAGGCTCTTAAGGCATGCCAGCCTAGTATAATATTATTTTTGCTCTGATCACTCATGTGATTATAAAGAGGAGAAAGGAAAACACATTGCAGGTTTACAAAACAAGAAGGGAAAATGTTTTTCATTGGAGTTCTGGCTTTTCCAATGAATTTAAGAACAGGTGTGTACTGTAAAGAATTATGTTTTAATTAGCTCTTAATGTTAAGGGTTTTGTTGTGGTTTGGTTTTTTTTTTTTTTTTTTTTTTTTTTTTTTTTTT
>JANIJG010022720.1:27205-53835 GCA_024611175.1 Megaceryle torquata | reverse complement strand
TTTTATTATTATTATTATTATGATGTTTCCTTCACCATAAGACATTTTAACAACATCAAATAATTAAAAAAAAATACTAATTTTAGGTTGTGTCATTATGAATGGGTGGATGGATGAGTATCTGTCATAGACAGTCACCTCCTCTTACAGAGCTGTCAGGCTTTTAGTGTTATTATTTCCAACAAAGACTGCAGTTGTTAGAGAGTTATTACAGCAGAAGACAAAAGAGAAGGCATTTAAGATCTCTTTCAGCAAAGCTAAGGTTTCCTATGAGAGGGTACTAAGTAACTGTATTCATAAAGTACTGGGCACAGTTTTTAATGTTTTAGATGTTTTTTTAAAGCCTTGATGTTTCCATTGATATTGCATCTGGTTTTCTACTGTGTTGTAATTTTTGTAGTAGCTTGTGATAATTTTATTAAAAATCTGTCATAGTTACTCTTGATAGCTGCTGTGTGACAGTGAGAGAGACTGTACAAAGTATAGGGAAAAGGAGAATCACTTACCTTGTTGCGTAGAGACTGTATGGTATTCCATGCCTTATTTCCTCATTGTGGAAATACTGAGAGCGTCATTGGTATAGGATTATTCAAATTTAAAGTAATCCGTAAGTAGAAATTTATCTTTGGATTGTAATGTTGTAAATTACCTTACAACTGAATGCTGGATATCAGAAGCTACATTGTGGGCACTACAGTTTTCTGTCAACTGTGTAAATTCTTATTCTTTGGTAACCTACTGTATTTTAATGAGCACATGAGAGTAACACACTCTGAGAAAGGATAATGGACAACAGACTACAGCAGTTTAGAATCCTCAAATCACACCTGTACTTCCATTCTTCAAGACAAAAATCAATAAGGAGAGGTATCTAAATGAGGTGGACTGGTGCAGTGCTGGCAGAATACTGTTGTGCTCCTGATTTTCCAGCCATGGTGCTTTAACTGAAGCTATCAGAGTTTTGCCAGTGATGGAAGAAAATTATATCTATGAATTGTTTTCTGGTTTATGCTTGACTACCTCTATATATCATTTCACAGCAGCCTCTTTATTCCTGTACATGGCCCTAGCCTGTCCTTCATGGATGAGTTCAATGGAGATAAGTTATGGAATCTGTATGAGCCTCTGGAAGCTTTGTAACTTAAACATCATATCTAAATGAGCCCTCTGGTCTGCCAAAGAATTTATTCACCTTAGTGAGTGTTTTATTTAGAAACACTGAATAAAAATATTAACTATGTGTCATTATGGTGGATTAACCCCATCTGGTAACTAGGCACCACACAGCTACTTACTCACTCCCCACACCCAGTAGGATGGAGGAGAGAATTGGAATGATAAAAGTGTGAAAACTTGTGGGTTGAAATAGAGGCAGTTTAACAGGTAAAGCAAAAGCCACGTGTGCAAGCAAAGCAAAACAAGGAGTTCATTCACCACTTCACGTGGGCAGGCAGGTGTTCAGCCAGGGCTCCATCACATGTGACAAAACACCATCTCTCTGAATGTCCCCCTTTATTTTTCTTCCCCCAGCCTTATATGCTGAGCATGATGTCCTATGGTCTGGAATATCCCTTTGGTCAGCTGGGGTCAGCTGTCCTGGCTGTGTCTCCTCCCAACTTCCTGTGCACCCCCAGTCTGCTCGCTGGTGGTGTGATGTGGGAAGTGGAAGAAGCCTTGACTCTGTAAGCACTGCTCAGCAGTAACTAAAACATCCCTGTGTCATCAGTGCTGTCTTAAGCACAAATCCCAAACATAGCCCCACACCAGCTACTGTGAAGAAAATTAACTCTATCCCAGCCAAAGCCAGCAGTCATTCTAAAAGTGTAGGAATAACATGAGGAATCACCTTTAGAAAAACAGAAAAATGTTTTAAGTGAAAGAAACATACACTCAACTAATATATATAAAACTTGCTGGGTTTGTTTTGGTTTTTTTTTCTAATGTGAGTGAAAGTAGGTGACCATCATGAGTTAAGATTTGTTTCTTTTTGCAAAAGAGGAAAGTATTTAGCATAGTTTTGTCTGAAGTGATTTTAGTGCGAAATTCACTGCTGAAAAGCAAGAAGAAATGTAGTATGCTGAGAGAAAGAGACAGAATTCTTCATTCTCACATTATCATGTGGAAATATTCTAGAAAGTGGGAACTTTAAATCATGTCTGCCTTCCTGTATTGAATGACAACCCATCTGAAAACTGTACTTCTAGAAGTTATGGTACTGAATCTTGTGATCAACATTGCCAGTGGAAGAAGGGGTTAGGATGAAGCTGGCAGCTGTGGAGATGGAGTAGATGAAAAGAGAAAGATTAAAAAAAAAAGAAAAAACAGAAATCTTTTCAGCAGTTATTAAAAACTTCTGCCTTTGTTTTGTTTTTCTATGATGTAGAAATGAGTGACAATGCCACAGGAAAAGCAAATGTGATTTCAATCCACCCATTATAAAGACACATAAGAGTGTTTTTATCATTAGCTAATTACAGCTAGAAACCATTTTAATCATAACTAAGACTAGTTAAAAGATGACAAATCTTTTTTGTAGCTATAACTACAAAAATTAATCCCATGACAGATGTGATTTTAAAATACAAGCCTATGAAGAAAAATATTAACTTTAATTTTCTGCTTCTTTTAAGTTTAGTTCATTAGGGATATTACAAAGTTTAAAGCTGAATCTGTAGGTCATCTTACAGTGTGGGTGAGGTAAGGCATGTGGTGGGCATACTCCCCATCCTCCCAGTGGTGAATTCAGATGCGTTTTCCTACAGTTGCAGCCTGTGGTTGTTCTCCGGTACTCCAGTGTAATATTACTGACACATTTGACAGAGTGAAGTTATTAGTTGGTGTATTTTATGAGGATGTTCAGCACTAGTAATGTATGGTATAAATATGCAGTTGGGATCATTTCTGTTTGAGATTTCCAGACACATGTATGTTTTCCTGATAGAACTGACTAGATTCCTGGGAATTCTGTCTAATTTTGCAGGGAAACTGTAGGCAGGTTTTAGAAAAATAAACTTTCTCAGTTTCTTTAATTTGTATGAATTTTACATTTTAGTAATCATAGGAATGCACAGTTTATGTTTGATTTTAACCCAGTTCATATGTCAGTTAAACAGTAACCAGTTGAAGTAGTTTTCTTGTAAATCCTTAATTTGTCAGGCACTCAACTGCTTTTAATAGTGTGTTACTGTTCCAAATGAGACACAAACCCCAACTTTTTAATGTTTTGTGTTTTCCAAGTTGCATTTTAGAGGCTTTCTGCAGGAGGGCATATAATCAAGGTTTCATCTGTAACTAGGAAAGGGAAGTTAACAACGTTTGGGTGCGAACCTAAAACAGTCTGCATTTTTAAGCATTAGGAACCATTCAGAAATAAAATGTCAGCTTTGATAATTTTTATTCCTAATGTCTTTCTTTTGGGTGCTTTGCAGTTGCACTTTGGAGCGTAAGTTATCATCAGAGTAACATGGTTCATCAGAGGTATCACAAAATGTCTGTGTGAAGTTGTTCATTTGTAAGTGATGTGGATGAAAAGAATGAAAACAAAAATTTATGATTTTCTGCCATACTTGTCTATGGAGAGGTGTGATAAGATATTTAAGCACAGCTGTATTATGAAGCCGTAACATATTCATAGTGTCAGCTGCAGTTTTCCTAGAACAGGATAGCAAGAATATAAGAGCAGCAGTGCTGTACAGTTTGAAGAAGAAAATTATCATCTTCCCATCCATTACCAAACTGTAGATGATAATAAATTGCATAACAAACGTCAGAAAATTGCATGGTAGATGTTTGTGCAAGGGCTCAAGTGAGATACTAGTAAAAGGTGGTTCTGGTTTAGGGTATCACAGTCATTTAACACCACTGCATTAAATCCAACTTGCATCAGACCCCCTGTATTACCACACAGACATTGTTTGAGACCTCTCTGTACCATAGACAGTTGAGCATTTGAGATTTTTCTTACATTATTGTAGTGATATCTTGGCTTAGTCTTCCATATCCTGACATATTTTTCTCCATCAACCCACTGTAGACTAATTCTTGTAACACTTTCAGTTTTCACTTTGAAGCTCCAGTCAGTCCTGGTTACAAGATGCTCAAGCACACAGGATTATTAGTCTTGAAGAAATTTACAAATGTTGACAAGAGAATATGGTACATTAGATGTGTGTTGTGTATATCAGCCATAGCTGACATTAAAGATAGAATTCCATAGACTTTGCCTTGTTTACCAAATTACAGATTTAAGAATGCTGAGGAGAGGTGGGGAGTAAAAGGGGGAGGTGAGTCCTGGGTTTATAGAAATGGTGATTCTTATATGTCTCTTGTAATCACAAATACTTCATCACGCCAGGCTTACATTTCAGCTAAAGCACCTATAAAAATGTATTGGTTCAATTGTAGGAGGTTTCATTTTATTTGTTTGTTTGTTTTTGTTGTTGTTTTTTGTATCGTGCTGTTTTTGTAACTCAGAAAAACTCGGTGATATTATTTCAGCCACCAGGTGGATGTGCAGCCATCTGTCTGTTCTGCCATCAGCCAAGTTACTGCTACAGGGCTGACTAGAAAGAGATTCTTCAGTGAGCAACCAGTGCCTTTCCCCTTTCAAACTGTTCAATCTGTTTCAGAAATCAGTTATTTTTCCTCAGACCACTTTGTGAACATGGAGTAGATATTTCCCATTATCAAGTGATCCTGTTGGGAAGGGCAAAGCCACTCCATCACAGACTGTACTTTTGCTTTGATCCCAAGCAGAAATCTGCATTTATCATGTTCAGTAGCTTTATTTTTTCCACAGCTCTGCACTGCAGTATTTAAAAAAATAAATGCAGAGAGTAGAAGGTAGGTATCACGGGATTTCTCTTTCTTTCTGATAAGCCATTTTCCCTGTTGCCTTTTCCGGGAGTGGAATCTGACAGCTGCTGCCATTTGGCTGCCTTGACATGTTCATCAGCTACACTTGCATATAGCATGGTAAAAGTCTGAAAGCCACTTGAATGTCACTTAGACTGAGTTCAGGTTTGATCAGCTTTAGCTTTTTTTTTTTTTTTTAACATATAAGATGCTTAAATGGCCTCAAGTTGCACCAGGGAAAGTTTAGGTTGGATATTAGGAAAAAAGTTCTTCACCAAAAGGGATGTAAAGCACTGGAACAGGCTGCCCAGGGAAGTGGTGGGGTCACCACCCCTGGAGGGATTGAAAGGACATATAGATATGCTGCTTAGGGACATGGTTTAGTGGTGGACTTGGCAGTGTTGGGTTTATGGTTGGACTTGATGACCTTAAGGGTCTGTTCCAACATAAGCAATTCCATGATTCTATAGCTTTGTGAAAATGATGGAGGCTGTGCAAACTAGCTGGGATGGCTGATAATTTACACTGACTTCTGCAATCAATTGCTTTTCTTGCTGGTTCTCTCCCGTTTTCTCATGAACTTTAGTTAAGCCATTCAGAAAAGCTAACATATGGCTCTTTCTACAACTCTTGCTGGCTATGAATATTCTTCGTATTATAGGCAGTCACAGTTGTATCATTTTGTACTAAAAACTGCAGTCTTCTTTTATAACTTTGTATTTTACATACTTATGGTATTTTATATCACAAAATAGCAATATCATCTTCTGTACCTTTTTATTATCTGCATGTGTTACAAAATATTATCATGTTTTCAAGTGTCCTTAGTAGACATTCTCATATACAGTCACTATATGTCATAGAAGCATATGGGCTTGTTGGTAAAATGCTGCTGGGAGAAAACAGGTTGCTTGTAGGTTGTCAGTAGAATACATGGAAGATAATATAAAGCAAGTGGAATCAGTTGAGGTGGTTTTTTGGGGGGAGAAGGAGATAAAGTTAATTTGATCTTTGGCTAAATATTAGGTGTGCAGAGCTGCTTCTCAGGCAAACAAACTACCTCAGGATATTCTTTTGGCTTTAGCTAAGTACTCATATCCGTAGTACAGACTCAGAAATAATTGCTGACAATTTCAGGTAAAATAAAGTAGAAAAATGTCAATGAGATTAAAAGATTATTGAACCTCAGAACAATTTTACATTTGAAATGTTGCTTTGAATTGTACAAAACGGTTAAGTTTATTCAACTTCCTGTCTTCTAACCAGGTACATGTAGGCTATATAATAATAATCCAAACAGGGATATAAAGTAAAATCTCCTCTAGTGCAGTAAAGTCAGTGAACAGATGGAAATTTCATTGAAACTGCTATGTTGTTTTTTGGCACTGATGCAGGGCTCATGCACACCAACATGCACTCTGTTCAGCAGACATGCTTTATCTAGGATTGCTTTAGGATCTACCTTCTACATTCACACAAGCCCCTGAAAAATATGTTGATTAATGCAAACACAGATGAAATTTGCAGCTGAGATTTACCACCTGAAATACAAATAAGAGGATATAGATTATAATGGTGACCAGGTATTTCTCTTTTTATAGATACTTCTTCTATTCACTTTATTTTTGACAAGCCATTATACTAACACCTGCAGGCTCCATAGAATTGCTGTTGCAAGCACTTGGAAGTAATTCATACTTACTGATTAATATATCTGGTAAAGAAGATTATGATGAGAAGGTATATTAGAAGAAGAAATGGAATAAACAGTCATAGGTCATGAACAGTGAAATGAAAGAAAAGAATTCATACAACAAGGAGATGAAGTGATGTAAGTGAAGAAAATGACTTAACAGACAGTGAAAGGAAATGGTTTGGTCATTATCTGACAGACAGAAAAGATAAGTGGGAGGTGGAAGGATGAAGACAGAGTAATAGGCTTCAGTTTATTTGAAGCTATGAAGTTGCACGGTAGTTTAGCTGCAAAACTGTCTGGTTTTCATTCCATGTAGCCAGCTCATGTGGTTTTGTCCATTGCCATCTTTCTTTTGAATCTTGCTCTAAGTGATTTTTTTTTTTTTTTTTTTTTTTAAAATGTGGATTTTGTTCAATGCAATGCCATTGACTTCGGTGTACTGATGTACTCCATTACATTGGGGGTGCTTCATCTTATAGAAATTTTTCAGATCTTTATGTGTTTAAAACTGCACCAGGCTGAAATTATTTATGTAACATGCAACCCAGGATCCTCTAGAACTGGTGGATTAGACCCACACTGCAGACAAATAAAAAAAATAAAAGATGTAGGTATGGTGTATGGAAAGGTGTAGGAGAGGAAATGAATGCTCCTAACACCCAGTGGTGACTGAAGCCTAACTACAGGAAATTGTAATGATCCATAGTTTACATTTAGACAGGGATACATATGCCTATATGTATAAATGGCTATTTTGCAGGTATTCATAGTCTCTCTATATGAAAGGAAATGAAGTTACAAAAATTTCATCAGCCTGTTTGCCCTTCTGTACTTTCAGGTTATTGTGGGTGACTGCAGGTCTGCATATCAGGTTACTAACACATACAAGACACATAATATACACAGGGTCTTGACTACTTCTATTAATTTTAAGATCTTGCCCATAACAATGCATGTTTATTTAAGACTGCAAAACCTACAGTCCCTCAAAATCTTTTAGGAATACTGTAAGCCTACCTGCTCATTAGCTTATTGTTTTTAATTGCAATATGAGCTTGCAATTTTTACTTAGGTGTTACAGAACACTGCCTTTTCAGTAAATAACATTATTGACTGACTTCAAAGTTGGAGGACCTGGCCTAGATCCAGCCTTATTTTCCTCTTTAGGAACAGGTCATATGAGTAGGGCACATCAGTCTGGGCTCCCAACAGGGAGAGAGAAAATGTGTCATGACTTTTCTTAGAGAATACAAGCAGTGCCACCTGGCTTGTTGAGGTTTTTTTCTGTAGAATCAGGCACAGTAGCAGGTGACCTGCTGCAAAGTTATAAATTCAGCCTTAATTAATTTTCAAGAGCAGACAAGGATCTGCATTTAAAAGTAGTCATCTGACGTTTAGCTTCCTGACATCACTGCAACTGGCTGTGCTAAATAAGAAATCTCAAAGGAGATGTAACTTCTCAGTATTCTGTTTGACTTTTTCTGAAGGAGGGATGTATCTGTATCATCCCAAGCTTGCCATTTCAGTCTCTAGAAGTGGGACCACAGCAACCAAGACAAAGGTCTTTAGGTTCCTTTCCCTACCCCAGCTCTATCCATGTAGTCTCAAAATTTTGAACAGGCTCCAGTGCCTGTACTCTAAAGACAAAGAGGCATTTGTAGGAAAAAACCTATTTTTTCATAGCAATAATATATATAATGCTTATGAAATAAGTTATTTTGACGTAGCTACTGAGCATTTTGATGTGTACGTAACTCAGAAGTGACCAATTCGGAGTTTGGATTTTGTTGTTAATTTAACTGATATGATGCAGGCTTTAACTTCTGGTATTCAGAGACGTGTTGGGGACATGCAGGAGAGAAAGGTGAAGGGAGATAAAAATCACCTCTTGTTGTTTTCTCTTCCTGAGTAGAGGAGTTGGCATGCAAGGCAAAGTAAATGGCTATGTCTGTAAATCTAAAATAGGGATTCTGCAAAAATAATTACATTTAAATTGATTAAAAATTATCTACTCTATTGGAAGTCAATACAAAGATACTAAAATGTAAGCAGAGAAAATATTGTTCTCTGGGGTCCTTATGCATACATTTTATTTGAGCTACAGTGATTACACAGAAGATGCAAATGCTGTTGATAAAGCATTATGAAAATCCACTCTTGAGTTTGAACATTTGTGTATGAACCCTGGGGCATCAACTTGAAAAGGTTTAGCCCACAATGACAACTCTGAACAAATGATTAATAATAAATAACATTATTGTTGTTATTATTATTGTCATTAAGCTGCATTTGGTTTGGATATAGAAATCTGGCTCGAGAACCAAGAATGTGTGTAAAATAAATACCTGTGAAAAATCACTGATTAACTCCTATATTATGAACCTTTTTGTCAGATTCCAGAAAAGAAAAATCAGTAACGTTTTAGAGAAAAGAATGCTCAGAGAGCGGCCAGCATAATTTTACTTGTTAGATGACTAAACAAAAGTGATTGTAGAATCACTGAGCATGAATCTGGTATAACAGCCACTCTCATTTGTTCTCATTGTTTCACTGCTAGCGAAAACTGCTCTTCTCCATATAGTGGGTTAATAGTGACTACTTTGGCAGAATTCAGAACTCTGAGTTAGGCAAACTCCCTAAGGCTTTTCAGTGTTAGCTGATGATCTGCTGTGGTTAGTGCTGCATCTTTTTAATTTTTATTTTATTTAATTAGGAAAGTGAAAACCACCATTAACTTGGTGAGTAATGGCTTGCAAAAGCATGGTAGTTCCTTAATGGTGAGGAAATAAGAGTGTGGGGTTCAGTGGACTGAAGCCACTGTGTGGCCAGTGCTAAAGGATTTTTAAAAAACTTTTATACCAAGTGCAGCCTACATTATATATATGTGAGAAGTAAGCCTCTGAAATGCAGAAGAGAAACTAAATCTTCAGAGATCTGAGAAGACCCTGTAAACACAGCAAGCCTCATAGCTTGCTCTTCTTGTTTATGTATATATTATGTATACAGTGGTATACTGATCTTTATTTAGCTCACCACTATGCTGCAAGGATCAAATAATTATACTACACCACTGCTTTGAAGATGCAATGTGCTATAGATGTGGGTATGTGGAATTCATCTGCTTTCATACATGGCAGTGTGCTTCTACCAGACAGTGTGCCCTCTGTGAGTTCAGACTGGCTTGTTTTGTGTGAAGCTTTTAATGTCATAGACAGTACAGATTTTATTTGGTGTTTTTGTTGCTAGGGTTTATCTAGAACAATTCCAAGGATGTAGAGGAGTTTTGCACCATGATCCTCAAGGGCAGTCAGGTACTTAGGTAGTTACTCTGATAAGTATTAAGCTTTCACTCTTTTGGGGGAGGATGTAGACATTAATATTTCTGCAGTTAGGGAGTGATAGCACAAATAGGGGAGCCTTTCTGCCATCACTGAGTAGGAATGGGTATTGTGGAAGAGATCTCTGATACAGATACCACAGTGAAGTGAGGAAATGACTGGTTGTCACACTTCTTCCACATGGTAAAGTCCAGACTAAGATGAGCCTTGTAGGTTTCCCATGCAGTCAGCTATATTGTCTCCTAGTATTTCCTCAACTGAATTCTATTTCCTGTTTCTAGTCTGTAGACTTAAAGGACAAGGGAGTAAAAATGGGCTAGAGACCTCTTAAATATGCCCATGCAGAAGTGCCTGTTGCTGAATTCACCCAACCTGTGTTCTATTGACAGGTTATTTATTATTTCAGCTCAAACTAATGTTTTCACAAGCATGGAACAGAAGCCACTAAAATGTGCAAAGGAAGAAATTCTGGAACACAGATTTATTTTCTTCAGTGTAGCTTGATCCTGTTCCCATTTATTTCAGTGGATTTAGATCAGGCCCTGTTGCTAATTTCTGTTCCATTCAGTTTCCCTGGTAACGTTTTATTTTTAGCATCATTACTCTTCAGAGATCTGGCATGAAGGGTTCATTCTGAATATGAACTATTATAGTTTTATTTTAAATGTTTAATTTCATGGGCAAAAATAGGGAAAAAAAAAAAAGCCCTAAGCAGTTCCAGAAGATATCTATAGCTATCTGAAAAATGTGGCCATATCACATGGTTAAAACCTTTTTTACGGCCCCCCCCTCCCTCCCCTTCACTGGAAGATTTTTGGAAGACTGGTTGTCATGCATTCATGTATTTTTAAATCTCTTAAAAATCCTTAGCCATTTGTACACTTCAGGTGGGTTATTCTGATTTCTCAGCTCTGCTATCATAGCAGGCCCCAAACTGTCAACAGCACAGTGATTCTAAAAATAAGTGGTCTGGCAGAAAAGGAGGAATATTTTTCTCATTCATCTTCAGCACTAGTCACCTACTGTCCCTGCAAACTGGCAGGACAGAAATAAAGAAGCTGTGGAGATTGAATCTGTTTCCATTTCTAGGTTCTATTTAATGACATACACTTGTATAGTCATCTGAGTGCCTTGTCTAAAGGTTTCTTAAGTCCCTCTAAGGAATAAGACTAGCTGAAATTCTTAGTTTGGAAACTCCAGCAATCATTACACAATGGCATTATAGTTGGAGGTTGCAGGTTTTTGTGGTTTGTTTTTTTTTTCCTACAGTGTTACATGCTTGTTCATTTGAAATCAACACAATGATGCTGACTAAAGAACGAGTAGAGCAGTTGGTAAGAAATGTTGGGTTTCTTATATTGTTTAATGAATCAATTATGATTCATCTAAACCCTTTGCCTTGAGAGAGTGGCCAGCCACCCTGACAAAAAGCTTGAGAACTTAGGCTGAATTTAGTCGGAATGAAAATAACTCTACTAAACATTAATAGTGTGAAAAAGTGAAAAAAACCCAACAACATACAAACAAACAAAACTCCCAACAGTCCCGTGTCAATATGATGCTTAGAGTTCAGTGATATTACCTCACTGACAAGTTTAAAATTACCATTTTAAAGCTTTCAGTATTTTCCAAGGTAGTTTGGATTCAGAGTGCTATCTGCCCATTAACAGATCAAGGACTTTCTGATTATGTCTTTCATTCAAGTTGCATAGGAAAGATGATCTGTCAGAATTTATCAGCAGATGAATAATTATTTATCCTCTTATGTAGGTTCCTATTTATAGTATTTGTCAAGCAAGTTCTCTCCTAGGGAGGGATTATAATATGAGCACTAATGGTGTGATGAAAGCCTTCCCATACCTCAGGCTTTGTAATTTTCTTTTATCTGAAATAATTGCCATAATAAGACATAAGGTCTAAAAAGCTCTTAGGGTTTTAATTGAAAGTCCTGTGCTATTCAGAAGATGCCTTGGTTACAAGCAGATGCTTTTATTTTCCAGCAATTCTGAAATCAAGGCTCTTCTATAAATAAAAAAGGACCCCTCATTTTCTCTGTTGCTAGGGAAATGGTAAGAGAGATATAATCCTTCCTCTTCCTTAAGAAATGATCAGTTCACGTCATAAAATGTGTCATTCTCAGTATTTTTTGTCTCCGTAGCTTCATCTGTCCAAACAATTTTGACCAGCTCTGAGATACGATAGTCTGACAAGACTTAGATGCTAATTTGGCCAATAATATCTCATCACCGTCCTTCAAGAGGTTAAGTAAAATGATGAGAAAGTGGCTAGTTATGGCCATTGGCCCATCCCAGCTGTCATACCCAAGAGTTGTGCTAATGGCTGTTGATGGGTTTCTTTCTGCCAAATTTACTTGTTTTCTTCACACAGACACATTTTTTCTCTTCTTACAGTGAGCAAAAATGAAAGGCTTTCTAAAAGGAGGAATTAGCGGGGCTTACGTAGTACAAAGGCTCATACAATTTGCCTGTCAATCAGTTGGATTTGATGGACAGGAAAGACAGATTGGTGAGAGGGTTAGGGCATTTGCTAGGTTCCATCTAGAAAAATTCTTAATTTGAGGTTTCAAATTTTAACACTAAAGGGAGTTCTGAAGTGCTGCTGCTTTAGTTTGTTAGTGTGGGTTAATAATTAGTCCCTGCTTGAACTGATGGTTTTGTTAGTGCTGATTGTTTGACCTGCTTTGGAAGACACTCTCCTGTTTTGAAAACTGTATGTGATGGTACTGCACATTATTTGCACATCACTTCTGTAGAATCTTTGTCCTTTCTTAGCAGGGAGAGAAGGAATGGAGAGCATTAAAAAAAGGTACCTTGAAGCAGTATCAGCCTGACAGAAGTGTATGTCAGTCAGCTTTTCTTTCTGCAGACAAAGGGGCCTAACACTGCTGGTGATTCATACCATCAAGTACAGTAGGGCACAGAGCTGTCTCAATGGGCTGTGGTATAGCAGTTTTTGTTGGGTTGCGCAGTACCTTCCCTGGTGTCCTGGCTGATAGCACACAAGTGGTCACTTTTTGACATATATATTAGGGCTATCTATATAGGTTGCAATCGTTGTCTTTCTCACTGTGTAATGACAAACACACGGGGAGAGATTGTGCTTCCCAGAACACCTGCAATCTAAGGAAAAAAAAAAGTACTGATAGTGAAAAAGGAAGAAATGGGTAAACACAACCTATTGCATGGAGTAGTAGTTTCTGTGAGAAAAGAAGGGAGGGCACTAGGACATCAGTGCTATAGTGAGGGGTTCCAGGCAGTATAAAATTGAAGAAATACCTGGATTTCCAATTTTCTAAGAGCATTAAAGGCGAGTGGAAGAAACTAGACAGCAAAGGTTTCCAGACCCCGTTGTCTTCCTCTCTTGTTCTGTTTCTTGTTAGTAATTTCCATGCTGGTTAATCACTGACCCCTGCTACTAATGCCCCAGATTTCTTATTTCCCAAGCTCTTGTTGCTAAGAACTTTCAAAGCCCAAAGCTTCACACAGCCTATTTATGCTGGAACAAGGAGAGCCAGGGCTGCACTGAGCCTGTGTGAATCCATATGTTCCACATGGATAGCGCTTTTCATTTCTTACTGGCTGTTACCAAATAATTCTGTTAATTTCAAGGGTATGTTTCTTTTTATTTTTTAATATTTTGGAAATTAATGTAATCCACCTATTAATCACATATGTGCCCATGTATGTGCCATATTTTTGCAGTACATCATGTCAGGATTGCTTACCCAGGAGAGCTGTAAGTGGTAGCGGCATCTAGAAGATCCCCTGTTCCATTGCAGTATATAAGGTTACTTAATCTTGGGTTGAACTGACAGTATGCATTTTCCCCAGATTTACCTGATTCTGGTCAGTTCAGTGGAATTTAGATACTGAAAACAGTGAGCAATTACGTTAGCTAACATACAGAGTTGCAGAAGCTTGATATCCACTATGATAGTTAAATGATCTTGTTCATTATAACTGGGTCTTCACCACCCAAGAACCACTAAATCTTTTATTTATTTATTTATTTATTTTAAGATGATGTAGATGACAGTTTGAAAAGCAACAGCCTACAATATACAAACCTTCTTTTGTCTCACCTTCTTAATTAGCACTCGTTACTTTGTTACATACAAAGCACTCTTAAGGAGTTAAAATGAAGCTGAAACAAATGGAGGAGTTTTCTTTCTTGTGACTCTTTTCAGGCAGTTAGGAGCAGAAGACTCATAGATTTGAACTTTGTGTTCAGTGGAGAGACTACAAAGTCGACAGAGATGTGGCATAATATGTTCACAGAGACCAAGACTGCTGAGCCAAAAGGCAGTCCTTTCCTCAGCAAGAAGAGTTATCAGTATCAACTGGATGCTCAGCAAAATATCCGAAAATGTGTGTTGCTTACATATTTGGAAACTATATTCCTTCTTAAAAAAAAACATAGATTGAAAGTATTTTTAACACTATTATGGCTAACATGACAGATCTGTGGTATTCCACATAAAGAAGGTGCACTTTAGGTGAAACAGACTGGTAAGTCCTTACAAGACTGGTATAAGAGTGGCTGCAATGGAAGATGAGATGTGCAGTGTTGTAGTATATGGTCTGGCAGATGGATTCCTTATATACCTTTCAATATATCAACTGAGATAGGAGAGATGGTCTTGCATTAGAAATACAACATTTGAGCTTCATTCTATGGGAAATACGTGCAAAAACTGCCCAAGTGAAGCGTCCTATAACTGCTGTGGGAACTATAGCTTATTTTCATTTTTCTGAGTATGCAAAGCACTCTGGACATGAAATTAAAGCTTCTGAAAGATATTTAATCCTTAATATTTTGAGTTTTTAATCTCCAGTTTTCCACTAGTTATTAAGTCCTGCTACAAAGTATGCCAGTCTGTGCAGCTGTGTTGTTATATATATAATTTATCATCATGTATCTGTTCCAGATACTGAATTCTTATTGAACAAAACAAGTTGGATGCAGTTCATGGTATACTGCTGATCCATGGTTTGTCCTTAGTGGAGCAATGATACAGTATATCTAGCAGCTGCCTTTGTTCTGTGGCAGCAGATCTTGAGTTGTTTCTCTACAGTTTTCTTTCTTAACAACAGACCATTTATACAGTCTTAACAGTGCTTAGTGGCACACAACTGCTGCTGCCCCACTCGCCATTCTTGCTAAAAAGCCATCTCTGTGTGGATGACCTGGCAATATGTTCCTTGTACAAGTCATGAAGTATTTTAGTTGTGTTAGTTCCATGTCCAGTATTGAATTAGCTACTCTTCTTCCTTGTGATTTTCCAATTTTTCAATCTTTAATCTCATAAAAATATTAATGTAATTTTTGTATCACTTAACAGCTTAAAATATGCTCTCATCAGTTCCTTTGGTTTCTCCCCTGCTTCTTCTCAATGAAAAGAGCTCAAGGAGCTTTGTAAACTAGGCACATTTTGTATCTTAGCTATGGAGGAAATTAATTGTTTTACAGTGACCCAGTCTTCAAATATATGGTGAATAATTGAAGAGGAATTAAGAAAGCATGGATTGTACTAATTATCTGCCTAACCCACTTGATAAACATCATGTACAAATTTGCAAATGATGATCTTGTGTTTTGTTAAGTGCTCCTTAATCTTCCATTTTGTAAAGCAACTTAAACTTTCTCCTGACTAATTTTCTTTTCTTGGATCAGTTACTTTTCTTTGCTAACTTGTATCTGAATTCTTCTACTTGCATAATAAAAAAGATTAGTGAAAAGAGGACTCTCATAAATCTCATGAAAAAAGAAACCTTTTCCAACAGTCTGCCTTTGTTTAGCAGATAAGAAAGTGTGCAAGTTTTTAGGCACACGGAGTTTGCAGCACTTCTGTATTACAAAACAGAATGTGACATATAAAGTCTTAGCTGTCTTGACCATTTAAACCACAACTTCTCTTCTACTTTTCTGATCGTTATTAAAAGGTGGAAACCTCACTGTCTCTGGTAGTAAACGAAAGCATTAATTTGGCATCAGACTCACAGTAACTCCTGGGATATTAAAATCTAGAAGTGGCCAAAGCCTACAGCTGTTCCTCTGCCATGCTGGTGCATTTTCAGTGTTGGAGATACAGTTTGTCAGAACCACATCTGTGAAAACCCCTCTCTCTGATAATAGCGAAGATAATTGTCTCAGCCTATACAGAAAGATAAGAAGTACCAGAGGAGTCTGCAACTGATACTGTGCAGAGGTTTTATTTAATATTTCTTTTGGGCCTGGGAAGAGACTTTCAGACCTTGATGATGCTCTGCTAAAAAATAGTGTACATATGGCATTCTGCTAAGTATCCACACCTCTTCTGGTCTAAAGCAAACAAGGTCTAGGGTGAAGTGCCCTCAGTGCAAATTAGTAGCTCAGGCAATGAACATCACATGAATATGTATATGAAAAAACACCAAAAGAATGAATGCTGAAGGCTTTGATAAACGGTCTGTACTAACTGAAAAAACATTACAGACAGTTTTGGGGAAAATTCAAATACAGCTATTGATTGCAAAGCATTGATTGTATTGTTATATACTTTCCAGGTAAAAATAAGCAAAGCTATTGCTCCCAACTGTGTGATGTTATTCTCCTAGCAGAGCTAGCTTTTTGACTCCAGTACAGTGTAGGAGCAGACATTATAATGAACAAGCTCAGTTTGAAGCAGGAACAGAAGTAGGAAAAGAATCAAATTCTGTTGATCATACTGCACCTAGATATGCTCCAGTCTCCTCTGAGTGATTTGGTGAGAGAGCAGAGCTTTTCTTTATGCATCATTTAGTAGCTGCAGAGACTTGGCAGATCCACAAATCCCCATGACTCTCATTTCTCTCTAAGCATAACTGGAAAAGTAATACAGGTGGAAAAAGCTGAGCAACACTTGGCTTTTGAAAGTAGGGAGATTTTTCTGGAAGAAAAAAAAACAAAAAAAGCCACAGTGTTGTGTTTTGTTTTCCGTTTCGTTAGGTTTTTTTTCCTTGACCATAAGTGCTTTTTAGGTCTGAGCAGACTTGCCAAAGTTCTGGATGACTTCTCATTTTTGCCTTTTATTTAGCAGGGGTAAAGCCATGCAATGTGCAGGTTTCCTTTTATCCTTTATGGCAAACCACTGGAGGAACAGACTTCTGTGGGGAGTATAACCAAATAACGTCTCTATGCATCTTTGGAATGCCTGAAGAGATTACTGCAGGCAAAGCAGAAAGTTTTTAGAGAGTATTTGAAGCCTTGACACAATTTATTCCTCGAGCAGTATGGAGATACTTGTTAGTTTTGTCCAATGCTTGATAACATTCAGTGTTATAAGGTTTGTGAAGAGATATTCACAATTTTATGAACCAAGGCTGTAATGTTCCTGCCAAATTATCTGTGCACTGATCTGTCATATAAAAGGTCTTCATAAATCTGTACCAAGCTGATTATGATACAGTCTTGACTTATATGGCTTCTTATATCAAGATCTCTGAAGCTCTTTTAAAATTCAGCACAAATTAAAGTTCCAGTTTAATCACTCTTGTACCTTTGAAAGCTCCTTTGCATGATTAGATACAGTCATCAATCTGGTCCCAGTGAGCTCTCTTAACTTAGTGACAGTGCTGCTGTAGCCAGGATGGCCTAACAGAGCAAGACAAAGTTTGACAGTAGAGTCAATTTCTCATCTTAGATCAAGTTTTATAATGTAACCTCTACATCTTCAGAAGGAGACTTCATTTTTAGCCTAAGTTTAGGTGTTTAAAATGTGTTTTTTAAAATGTTTGAACTAACTGTCTAGGCCCCTTTGTAGTCCATGGAAGGGTCCATTCAGAGAAGAGAACTCATCAGATTCATCTTAGATGTCGGCTTTCAGCAGCCATGCCCTAGCAGGATCTGTTTTACAATTTTGCACTCCTTCCCAGGGTTTCTCTGAGCTATACCTGGGCTGCTGTAGCTTTCCCAGGCTACCAATACACAGTCTAGAGGGTGGAATATCATAACCTTGACCCCCAGCCCTCATCCTTCACACAGTCTCATGCAAGACAGTCATCAGCTGTGTCAGGTAACAGGCTGTTATGCCAGCTAGTCAAAGAAGAGGCCTCTCTGGAAACTCATGCAGAGTGGTCAGGACATTCTCCAGCCCTAGCCACAAGCAGAGAGCTCCTTCAGTCACCACAGAGAGAGCAGTATCACAACTGTTTGTATGCTTCCATTTCTCTGAGAGATAACACACTGTTTTCCAGTTCTCTTTTGGCCAAGGGCCCCCATCTAACATTGTCATGAAAGTTCTGGGACAGGGATTACCAAGTAACACAGAAGTGCCATCAGCTGCCCAGTCCCTCTGCCACCCCAGCTGAGGCAGATCACCTGCTAGAAGGACACACAGCTACAAAAGTGGAGCCTGCACAAAGGCCCAGGCATGTGTGGGAAAGCTTCTCAGAGTCAGTTTGGTTTTCAGCCGTGTATTGCAGGGGCCCTGCTAGTCCCTGTGGTCCTCATTGTGCCACTGGCAATGTCCACACATGCCTCAGCTACAGCACTGTCTTCCATTCCAGGTGCCTAGGGCCCTGCTATTCCCATGTTTCAAGGAGTTTCAAGACAGGTTTGGAGATGGTGTTTGCTGTTAGATACCATGTGCAGCTTCTAGATAAGACAGTGTTTTTGACAGCACGCTGCTATGCACACCTTTCACTGTTGCCAGCAATGGTTTTATGTCCCCAGATGACTCCCACATCCTAATTTCTTCTGCTGGGAAGATGATTCTTCCTCTCAGGATATTCTCTCCTGATACCTACCTTGTTCTCATTCACAAATCAAAGGGGGACCTCACTGTGTCCAGCAGCTCTAACCAACACTAGCAAGGTGGTTTAGAGGCATTAGGGGTTTAGCAATGCACGTGGTCCTGCACAATGATCTAGCAGACATTTCCTCCCATGGCCTCAAGCTCCCATTTCACTTGCAAAATTAATTTTATTTTTGTAAAATGTTTTTGGCTAGAGACAAGCTTATTTGGAGTGTTCCTCATAACTTCTTAAACTGTGCAAGGTTTTGAGGTTTCCCGCTGATGACCACTTTTGTGTCATGAGATACCGAATATTGAAAAATAATTAGGGGGGGGAAGAAGGCTTTGCTTCACGACAGAGATGGCTGAACATCAATGAGGAATTTTATCTTTATTTTCATGATGTTAGCACAATAAACTCACACAGTAGCATTGATCTGTACTTATTTAACAAAATACATTTATAGCAGTTTACAAATTTTTTTTCCATTTGAAAACATTGCATAACATTTTATTAAACACAATACTTTCTATAGAGAATTTTTATTTAAAAACATATTTTATTTTTGAATATTTTCTTTTCTCAGTAAAGCACAGCCTAACGAAGAAATTCGTGCCTGTTAGCAAGTAAGAAAATCAGAACACTAAGAAGATGTCACCTGTCAATTTATTTGATTAATTTTAAATTAAGGTATCAGTGGAATGTAAACAAAGAGTAATTTTACAAAAGGCTCCTTATCAAATATACATGCAGAGGTCTGAGTTCCAATGTATATATTATTACACTTCTGCTCTCTAACGTAATATAATTTGATAAGCCATTATTAAAAACAGTAGCCTTTGGCACTTTGAGTAAAAAAGAATATATCAATATTTATGTAAAGAACAAAATTTCAATGATTACACAAGAGCTTTAAAATCTTTTGTTAAGAAATAGGAAACCTTAGGAAAAATATCACACTGCACTGGAAATAGTGCAGCAAGTTTTAGAGTAATAAAAGCAACACAGATGCCAATATATATCTGACTAAAACCAAGGAATAAAGAACAAACACTCCCACCAGGAATCCTGCTGTTTCCAAAACAGCTAAATTGCCAGAGGGAACAATTTCTAATCTTTCCTTTATTGCCATTATTCTCCATTTCAGTTTTCCATTATTTCCAGGTTCATCTGCTTATGTTCTTTTCCCCTGCGCTTACAAACTAACAAATGATTGTATCTCATTTCCCTGCATTGATAGGCCAACAGTGATTGTGTCTTACCCATTCCTTTAAAGCTATTCCTACCTGCTTTATTGTGTACCTAACTAAACTAAATCCAAGGGTTTTGTTCATGACAATCCCAGTGTTTGTAATTCCCATGAATTTTGTACAAAATTTGATATTAAATACCAAGGACTAAAGATTCATCCTTTTAAAATGAAACAAAACAAAAGAAAACCCAAAAAACCACACACCTGACTTGTAAATAACAGAGTCTGAGAATATAATTCTAAAAAATTACTCTATCTTCCCTGCCCCCCGGCATCTATGATTATTTTTTCCCAGGTAATGTGCCTTAAAGTGTCTTCAACATACTGTGCCTTTAACATGCACAATATGTTGCAACCCTACTGGTTAGCTTCTTATATGTAACCTGCAGAATACTGCACTGTTATTATCAAATCATCAAATGTATGATGGGGCCACCTTCTATTACTAGCACGAAAAGTGTGGTTGTTTCCTAAAGGACCAACACTCTTCCACAGCACTGGGTGATGGGCAGGTGAGAGAAGCATTGCTCAGTAGGGTTGGTTGACAGCACACAGCTAAGCCTGGAACAGCTGTGGATCTGGGAAGGTATATAAAGCTTTCCATTGACATGGAATCCCTTCTATACAGATTAGCAAACACCCTCCTCCAACTTCTGAAAATTATTTAGGATTAGGGATTTTGTTTTGGTTTTGAGGTTTTTTTGGTGTGGTTTTCTTTTTTGGGGAGATTGGTTTAGGGTTTTTTTGGTCTGTATGTATTGTGCTATCTTGGGATGAGATGATTCCTCTTTCTACCTCCTCCTTGGCTGAGGTAGGGTGGGCTTTTCCTCAGAATTGTGTGGGGTAGTCTGTAGACAGGTTCTGACTATGTAGTATGTATCTGGTTCTCTAATACCCTAAATCAGAAGAGGACTTAGAGCAAAACGCTCCTCTCAAGCAGCCAGAGAACAGACCTGATTTGCTACTATTTATTCAGTGTGGTGACTACTAAGCCATTGCCTTCCCCTCCTAGCAGGTGTCTGATAGCACTTCTCTTTCAGGTGGAAAAAAATCTAGGAGAGAATGAGGAGGTGCACTGGCAACCACTGCCCCCAGCTTCCTTCATGGTTTAAATTATCTAAGTCTTCAGCCAAATGTTATGAGGCTTTTCTTCTAGTATGCCCAGGACATGCTATGCAGATTCCTTTCAGAGCTTATCCTTTCAACAGTTTTTGGCAATGGAGATTTTTAGCAGGCAAGTTCTTTCTTTAAATTTGAAGCTCATTTTACTAAAATAATCTGTGTTCTCTCAGGTGCAGAGACCCTCTGCATTCTTAAGTGGCAGCGGTGGGAAAAAATACAATGAATGCTTGAGAAGGCTCTGGAGAATGTCTCAAGGGAAGTGAGCAGTAGTAGTGGCACAATGCAACACTCATTCAATGATTCTGCAATACCTAGGCATTCCATTTTTAAAGTGAAACATAAATCCCCTAAAAATGATGGTGACTGGGAAGAAACTTGTGATTGTTCTTGTGGCATACTAAGCAAGTGAGGTGAATGACTGCTTCTAAGTGTGAGCTATGATAATAATTACTGTCTCCTTGGAAGCTGGTCAGGAAAGTGGCTGTTTATTTACTCGTGGCTCACCTTTCACATTAGCACATCTTGCGGTTATTGGTTAAAGACCTGCATTATATGGTTAAAAACTAATAGAAAAATGGAAAGGTTGCTGAAGGATAGAATAAGAGGCTTAAAAATGTAAAATCGGAATTACTTGTATTATTTTAAAAGACCCCTTAAAAACCATAGTTTAAAACAGTTCTACAAGTTAGCCCACTAAGAAGCAGCCTCTTCATTAGTAGCACCTGTTCTTAAACAAAAGTTGAGCAGTAGCAGCAAAACTATTCAAAATATATAGTTACTCCATTCTAATGGAATGTCACCCACACATTTTTTGTTGCAGTAGACATCTTAAAGAACTACACAAAACCTTTGCAATCTTTGAATGTGACAGATCCACTATAACAAAGCTGTAAATATTTCCTACGCTAAATGAATGCAGCCAGCATCATCATAGTATTAGCAATATTACTTTTAAAGTAACTGCACATCAATATGTCATGTGTTTGTAGAGTCTAGTAAGTATGCAATTTTTCAAAACATGTAAAGTTATCATCAGCACCATCCTGTATTAAAGATTTGGTGCAAATTCTGCAAAGGTGAATATATACCACTGATAACAGCCTTTGCTGTGAAAAATAAATCAGTCGATTTTGGACACAAATATAAATAAAATAAAAAGTTGGCACATTCAGGAAATAAAGTGTCTGTGTTCAAGACCATTGTTTTGATTGACGTCATCACCCTCAGATAAACGTTTTGAGACTGAAGAAACAAGCTGCATGACAATGTTTCACATTAGTTAGGTTCTGGCATTGTGCTTTTCCCCCCACCACATGCTTTCCACAGGCTCATGCTCATTGCACATCAGCAGTGTTCAACAATAGTTGGGCTGCTGGTCAAAAATTTGGCACATCAAAGGTAAATATCAGCTCAAAACAAAGAGAACAGAACCTGTGTCAAGATGTGTTTATTTTGTGGTGGTATGGACCAGCTGATATGTCTCCTCTCATTCCTTGTATGCTCGTGTTGGGGATGTGCCTTTATAGAAGATGTTTCTGGTGTTCTCTGGACTGCTCCCTCTCTCAGGGATTAAAATGATGTTACCCTTTCTTCGAAGTGTTGAGTCCCGGCTAGAAGAAATGGACAGAGTCTCTGAGCCAATCTCACTTCCTTCCACTGGCGTGACTCTTATTGTAGTGATTCCATGATGGTGATGCTCACTGTTATCTATGTTGCTCCTTTTCCTGTCACCTGACCCATAAGTGTCTTTTAAGGAGTCACAGCTCTCAGAGTCTCTGTTAAGATCATTTAGCTCGTACGTCTGACGAAGGGTGACTTTTTCAGGACCTTTCCATTTCCATGACCCACTTCCTTCACCTTCTGATGGCATCTGAATTACAGGTCTGTTGTTTTCTGGATGGGCCTCAACTCTGACAATGCTACTTGGCTCATGGTCTGTCAAGGTTTTATATCTGATGGCTCCCGTACAGGTAACTGTGCTTCCCTCTGAACTCTTTGGACTGCCCTGAAGTACTCCTTGCTGCTTAGACATGGCTATTACTTGCATGATTCTTGGCTGGCTATTGCTTCTACATGCAACACTCTTCTCAGCAGCTTTCAGCCATTTAGCTCTAGCAGAACTACTTTTGGGTGATGTGTTCACATTCTCCTGGGTCTCTTCAGGAATATGCACTAGCTGGGATGAGCCAGGACGTGACTGAATAGAGACCCTTGGCCCCCCAGAAAGACCCGTGTTGTTACATCCCGGTATGCTGCCAGGTTGAATTTTCAAATATTGGCTAGTTGGGCCATGATGATCACCATTTACACCCACTCTGGAGGGTTCTGAGCTTGACCTCATTTCGATAGCCCTTGGTGGTGACTGGCCAGATTCCGTCTCTATTACTTGCAGTGACAACTTTCGACTTTCATTCTTGTTCTTCCACTGGGAAAGCAGCTGTTTGGAACGGGCAGAATCCATTGATGCGTGTATTGTAGCATTTCGTCTTGCTGGATCTTCCAAGGATGGGGTGTTGACTCTTGGCAGTGTGTTGCTGAAGGTAACCATATTTTCCTTTCCCATTGGGCTTCGTGGTGTTATTATTTCTACATCAGCATTTGCTCGCTTGATATTGGTCAGAGAGCCTGAATCTCTGTGGTTTCTATTCAAAATACTTTCTGTACGGTGAGAGACAATGCCGTCACTGCTGCTACCATTTTTACCTGGCAGGATTCTGTTGGTGTCTTGACTGAGGTCTGTCAAAGACCTTAGAGGTTCTCTGTGAAAATTTGGGTGAAACACATTCTCGTCACTTGGTAAGAAGTTCCCCACAGCATACAGGCCCTGATATTTGAACAGAAGCATCAACAATCAGTTATGGAAAGAAGAGACATTTTAAGGTATTTCAATGATATTCTTCTGCCTTTAAATAAATACTGAGTGCTAGAATTAGTGCAGCTTAACTGATAGGGTATGCTCACTTTCCTTTCCTCACCAGTATATCCTTATTCGAAATTCTGTCCTCAATCTGGTACTTCTAGATACATATGAAATAGTCTCAGTAGGATAACTAGGGCATATAGTTCGTGGCAATAAATAGTTGAGAAAAAGAGTTAGCTTCCTTCAGTTTTCTTCATTTTATAAAGCAACAGATACAGATGAAGAGACACTGTTCTGTTATGAAAATAACAGAATAATTGTTTGCAGTCATCTAGGCAAAGCTATTTTACAGCTACAGTACTGTCTTCTCTGATTTACTGAATCTTGTTACAGCTTGAGTTGTTCTCTGCTCTATGATACTGCCCTTTCTACTGTGTAATAACCGTGTAATACAATATCTAGATGACAGAACATTTTATCAACTTTAAATCAATTGCTTTCCAAACTGTGCAGAACCGTAACGAGATTTAGTTATACAACATTTTCTTATTCAGCAGACTCACTGTAAAAAGCTGTCATTTTGAAAAGAGAATATTCTATGAAAGGATGAAATGCCTGACTCAATCACTTAAGTTACTTGTTCTTTACACTTCTTTCAGAGTTATTTGTAGTTTCATGTTATTTCCCCTCCCCTTCCTCTTTTTGTGTGTAGTTTTCAGGGCAGATGTACTGATTACTGGGTATCTAAGAAAATGTACGCTCTGATGTATGTATACGGAGAAGACCTAACAAAGAGCATACTTGTTTGTGGATTTCAAACATGGGAACAACAGCTCCATTATGAGAGTCTACAACAGCTTAATCACTTGAAATAATATTCTCAACAGTGTGCCTTTCTGTCCACAGTGCAGTCATAGAAACTGACTTTAGTAGCTCGCAAGTTTTCTATTATCTGCCCTGGTTGCTGTTTCTTCTACCACTGTAAAAGCCATTTTTCCCCGGTTGCCTTTGTAGTCCTGCATGTACCTTATCTTACCACAGAAAAAAAAAAAAAAAAACAAAACCAACAAGAGGATGGGATATCAACTTTATTTTAGTATTAAACTAAAACTCATCATTGACTCCTTGGGGGTCAGAACCATCCCACTGGCTGTTAAGACTCTTCCACTCACCCGCCCACACTGGAGCAAAAACATTGTCTGTAGAAGTTCTTGATTGCCCACAGTCACCTGGGTTGACATTGTGCTGAACAGCAAAGGCAGCAACAGTCATGTTGGAGACATACTGGGAGCAGCAATCAAAAGCAAATGCTTGATGAGCTTCCTACTGACAGATACAGGCCTATCCTACATAACTCTGCAAGGCCCTTCCAAGGTTGCTCCATCTGTTTCAAATGAGTACAGAGGAAAAGCACAGGAATAACCTATCTCCCCTGCATAATTTCTCTGAAAGTGTCAAAAAATTGCAAGGAGGTAAAATTGCCTGTGATTTCTTGCAGGTTCAGCAATTAACTCAGCTGCACTACTAATTCAATCATTGGTTTGAGAGCATAAAGATAACACTGGCAATATAAACTCACACTGGCAACAAATACCAATGAATCCAATATTTTCCTTGCATCCTGCTTGTGAGCATGGAGTAGAAAAGATTAATATTTTAAACTATTTAATGAAGCACATACTGTTAGAGCAGTTTCTGTATACAATTCCAAATGATTAAATACCACTGTGCACTGTTATGGCACTTTTCATTGAGATACATATTTTCTTTTTCCTTTTTAAAGAAATCACCCCTAATATCATCATCTTCAATACGTTTTGTCTATATTTTTAATTATGGCATGTGACCATGATGAAAGGTTTTAATAAGCAAAATCAGTACTCTTATTACAGCCTTATCAGTTTCATTTGCTAAAACTTAACAACATGAACGTTATATTTACCAAATAGAGAGCAATTCCTCCTCCTATGAGAAAGCCACAGTAAACATCAACTGGGTGATTCTTATACTGGGTGATACGAGTCAGCCCACATATAATTCCACAGATGATAAAAGCAAAGACCAAGAGTGGTTTCAGAAGTTTTGAGGAGTCTGTTAATGTAGAATTGAAGTACATCTTGAAAAAAGAAAGAAATGAAGAAGCAGTTGAAGAAACTTAAATTTACCTAAGAGGATATTAATTTCTCACCTTCAATGTTTCTTTCACACATAGATTACTATTACACAGTAATACTGCAAATAATCAGTTTAGTTTTATTTTACAGCCCTGTTAAAATTTGCTCACTTACTAAAAACATAGGTAACGTTGCTTATCGACATCAGTCAGGAGAAGGATTTTATGCCTAAATACTGTTCTGAGTCAGAGCCTAAATGTTCTGTAAATGTGACCAGAGAGGTACTGCTTCTGAAATACAGAAGCCAGATGTCATGCCAGATGAAAGCAATAACCTGTTCTAACAAAAGCTACCAACAGATGCTTTAGAGAGCCATTTCTCCCCATGATGTCAGGGAGGGCACAAAAATTGACAGTGGTTCATGAGTAGTATTCCAAATTTTGGCCTTTAGCCGGGTAGAATAAATACTGGCAAGTTCCCAGTATATGCACAATTCCATTATCTAATTTGCATAACGGGTTGTTATTGTTGTTTTTTTCCTCTGATTTTTACAGCATAAGTGATGGAATTTTTTTTTTTTTTTTTTTTTTTTTAAGCTTCAAGTACGTGGTCACTTATCA